>APFE031085559.1:0-36161 GCA_000404065.3 Pinus taeda | reverse complement strand
ATTATTATTCTTACCTGATAATTAATAATAGTATTATCTTAATGTTATTAATGGTTTGTAGAACCTATTAATCAATCCCAAAAATTAAGTATGTATACATAATCTTTCTCATAAATTTTAGATTAATGATCATCTATAATAGAAAAACACATTATGATAGGTATATAGGGGACCACCGTATAAATTTAAGGAAGAGAACATGATAGAAAATTCCTAAAAAGAACTAAGAAGAATAAAACCCAAAAACAGCCCAACGGTTTACTACTCTTTAATAAGTGCGTTATACGCTATCGCACACCTATAACTACCTTAATCATGATATAAATACTTCTAATTATTACTATTAATTTCTTTTATTATTATTATTATTATTATTATTATTAATTATAGTAGTTTATTCCTTACTGAATTATTAAATGTGTAACAAACCTCATAACATTTCTAATGAACGAGAGCAGATGAAAAATTCCAAAAAAACAAAGAAGAATAATACCAAGAAGTATGGATTTTATACTCTTATATTCCTATAAACTTATAATAATAATATTATAAATTTTAATTATTACTATAAATTTTATTATATTATATTATTATATTAATATTAATGGTTCGTACATACTTAAATGTTCTAGTTTTTATATCTTTAAAATGTTAGATTGGAATGTAAATACATTTTAGAAAATTCACTTAACTTCTATATTACTTAACTAGTTGAGGAGAAGCATAAACTCAATGGGAAAGACCCATTTGCATTTCCAAAACTAGTTATGGGACTGGGTAATTATCAGACCATGGTTGTATGTTAAATAGGGAGAACAAATCTTCCAACACCTAATTTTGACTAGGAAACAACTATATGGGACACAGTAATTAGATCAGACTAACAACTATATTTGACCATGTAACGACTAGACTTTCACCAGCCAATCGGACTAGATTTGACCAAGGGATATAGACATGGACCAAATTATATTTTAATACTATATGAATTTATTAATAATTTTATTAGATAAATTTACTCAATGATTAATACATATTACTTATAATATGATTCTAGGTTCATCAAATGTTAATAACAACTTTATGATATTTCTTTTTTAATATTATAATTGTTTAACTAACTTAAAGTAGAATAGTTATTAGGTAAATAATAATAATAATATATTATTAATATTAATAATAATAGTATGTATTTATTAACCTTAATATCCCCTATAACTATTAACTAATATGATAAAATTAATTATTACTTTAAATTATATATTCATTCTTTGCGTGAAAGAATATAGTATTATTCTAATGTTATTAAAGGTTTGTATAACCTATTAATAAGGCCCAATAATTAAGTATGTATATTTAATCTTTCTAATAAATTTTAGATTAATGATCATTTATATTAGAAAAAACACATTATAATAGTTATATAAGGGACCACCTAATAAATTTAAGGGAGAGAACATGATGGAAAATTCCTAAAAGAACTAACAAGAATAAAACCAAAAAGTATGGATTTATTACTATTAATATTACTATAACTATAATACTAATATTATAAACTTAATTATTACTATACAATTGTTGTTGTTGTTGTTGTTGTTGTTGATATTGATATTGATATTAATTGTTCGCATAACCTATTAAAATGTTCTAGTTTTTATTGTTTCTTTAAATGTTAGATTGGAATGTAAATACTTTTTAGAAAATTCACTTAACTTCCATATTACTTAGCTAGTTGAGGACAAGAATAAACTCAATTGGAAAGACCCATCTGCATTTCCAAAACTAGCTCATTCAGATTTGAGACAATGCACTGAGAGAAGCTGACATAATTGCTTGTATATCATGGATCTAAATGATGTTGTGCTTTCAAATGTTGAAATTTTTCTAATTTCTGACACAACGCAAATATATCATCTTCTTATTTCCTAATAAAACTATGATGATCGATAAGGATTTCCATTAAAGATGTGATGATGGAAACTAATTGATTGTAATTTTATTAAAGAGTATATATTTATTCCTCCATCTTTGCAATTGATCTTGATAAGCTCCAGACTACTAGATATATACATGACTAAAGGTTTATGACCATCAAATTCCAAGAAGGTCACTCAAGTTATCTGATATGTAAGAATTCCTTGGCCATTGAATTCCCAAAGCCACTCTTTTATAAGATAAAGGTAAATATGAGGACCCATAAAAGCACGATGAATAACGGTAGCACAAAGAACCAACTAAAAAAATTGCATTATCTCAAATATGAATTTGACATGAACAAATTATGGAAAGAGAAAAGATAAGTAACCTTTTTCAACTGAATATTCTAATAGCTTCGAACCACAACTATCATACTCTTCTTTATATACAATGGTGCAACTAGATAAATGATTTTCCATTGAGAAAGTTATTCTACTCAAATGTAGCAGCGCAGAATGAAGAACCTAGCCAATCTAGTGGCCATTTCCCATTTAAAGAGAGATTTCCTCTAAGGTTATTTTATCATATTCTACTAACCATTCTTAGAGGGGTTGGAGACTCAAATTTCGTTCTAAAGGAGAATGCCTAAAAATTTGACATTTCCATAGATTAATCTACCTAACATTTCCTAGGATCTAGGATAGATGTTCTTTAATAAGAGAGGAAATTGATGATAGAAGTTTCCAACTCGAACACAAGAAGGAAAATATAAGAAATTTAGTTAATATCCAAACAAGTATTTAAGCTAGATTAAACTTTTCAGGAATAACCGCTAGGAAGAAGGATGTTCCCTACGGTTGAATGCAACTGCAGGCCTTTAGTTTCTCTATGAGGCACTAGGTCCCAACAACTATTGCCTAAACTAGGTCAAAAAAGAATTCAAGGCGCATAAAAGGTAAACCATTAGAAGCACTCATAAGTACTGACTCTAAGGACCAAAATAGGATGATAATAGTGCTCAGGCTTGAATTTCATGAATTTCTCTTCTTGTTTGCTTATATCTTTATAAATAGCATTGAGGCATTGGGCTACCTTTTCCTTAATTTGAGAGAAGCTAAAAAAAATCCCCATCAACAAAAATTGATTTGCTGTTTATTTGGCACGTCCTCATTTTTAATTGACTATGGAGCAACTTGGTGTTTTTGTCTCCCTCTTAGAGCCACAAGCAACACAATTTTAGTCTCCATGTTTTTTCTTCTTCATGTATATCCTTGTGATATTTTTCAAATTCTTTCTTTTCTTTTATTAGTATATCCTATGGGATGTAATCCTATTCTAATTGTTCTTGTAGATCTTATAAATGCATTTTTTTTTTTTGGAGGAATTTGCATTTACATTATATTGGTTTTGCTTGGCCCATTGCTTCAATTCCATATTTAATTCTTTTTTTTTCTCCTATATAAAGACTAGTGAACTACAAACCCATTTTCCCCATTCTTGAGAAAAAATATACTTCAACCCTTTCTTCTGCAACAATAATGGATTGAAGTGGAAAGGAAAGTGACCATAGTCAACTTTAGGGATAATTTCAAGCAAGATTGAATTATGGTTAGATTCGCTCTAGGGTAATATTTGAGAAGAAAAAAGAGGATGTTGATCTAGAAAGGAACTTGCAACTAAAAAATTGTCCAATATCGTTGTAATATGTCTAGGACGAACATGCCTATCTCTCTAAGTAATTGTATTTGAAATTTGTTTGATTTTTATCAGACCCATATTGGAAATAAGATCTTTCATTTGTTGTTGAAACGAGTCTCTAATTGAAGATCCTCCTTTGTTATCCCAAGGGTAGAGGGTGGTATTGAAGTTCCCTCCAATGATATAATTTTGAATGAACTTATTGTCTCTTTGAGAGAGGAGAATACCAACACTCTAATTTTTCCTGATAACTAATTGACACATAAAAAAAATTAAAAAGCATACCTTTTAACTTGGAATGTGAATAAGTTGAAAAAACAACCTGTGAAGAGAACTTTGTTGAAAAAGAAAATGGAAGAGAGAACAAGACCATGCAATATATATACCTCCTGAGGTGCCATAAGAGCTAACTACCTTAACTCCACATCTTAGCCACAAATTTGAACATTTTATGAGGTCTTATTGATCCATCAATTGATCTCCAGGAGAAAGATGAATAGGTTCCTTTTGATCTGAATGGAAATTTCCATCCACCCATGGTATTCATCCACCCATGGTATTGTAAGTGGTGTCTACCCATGGTATTCATCCACCCATGGTATTGTAAATGGCATCTACCCATGGTATTCATTCATCCATGGTATTTACCCATCCATGTATTTGCTAACCCATAGAATTCACTCGTGGTATTGTAACTAAAAAAGGTTATAAGTAACAAGTCACATTTTGTAAAACGACAGATTGTCCAACACAATGTAGCTTTCACAATTATTCTCTATTTTAATAAAAAGTTTCTTGGTGTTTTTGTTTATTGTGTGTTCTCATGTTTTTCTGCCATTTCAATTTTTTATAGATTGGGGGCCTCCCCCCAAGATTCATATCAGTGGTATCAAATTTAGGTTATGGCTGGATGGGAATGAGGGTTCGAAGCATAATTTAGTTTCAAAGTTTTGCAGCGATCTTAAACAAACTTAATTCAAGTGCTACAACCTACACAAATCATTTTATAAAGTTTAAAATAGGTATTTTTAAAGTATTTTCTATTAGATAAAATGGGTTTTTACAGAATTTGATTGTGTTTCCCGGTTTGAGAGATATGAGCCATTGAAGTTACACGTGTGGAATGTTGCACAGCTACGAGTACCATGAGTTTCTGGAATTATTTTCTCAATTCACAGGTCAAAAAAGTTCAAGTGTCTTATATTGATAGAAATATATTTTCAATACCTCAAATGGGTCTTTGACAGAATTTGATTTCATCACCTATAGAAAAAGTTATCAACAACGTTACAACAAGAGGCCTATGATGTGAAAGAAGCATTTACAACATCTCCTTAGATAGAAAAATCTACCATAAAAAACACCATGCTTTTACCAAGCACAAGCATCATGGTTATGGGTCACCCACAAACCAAAGGTTATTGGTCAAATGCACAAAACCCTTGTCATTGAAGTACATATGCTAGGTCACACACTTTTCGTATCACAATTTGTCACAAGCATTAGAGGGTATATCTATCCTCAGATCTTTGTTTCTCATGGTTATAGGTCATCCACAAACCAACGCTTTAGTGAAGTCAATTTTTTAGGCCACACATTGTCAGTGTCGCAATTGGTCACAAGCGTTACAGGGTATCTATATCCTCAGATATTCATTCGTCATGGTTATGGGTTAGCCATACAAAACCTTTCCCTTAAGTGGCTCTTTATTCATGAAAGGCTTCTCAAGAGGGAACTTCATGCAATGGGGACAATTGCTTCCTAAGGATGGAGGAATGATCTGAATGGAAAGTGGCATCCACCCATGGTATTCATCCACCCATGGAATTTATCCACCCATGATATTGTAAGTGGAATTTACCCATAGTATTGTAACTAAAATAGGCTATAAGTAAGAAGTTTCATTTCATAAAAATATAGATTGTCCACCACAATGTAGATTTTACAGTTATTCTTTATTTTAATAAAAAAAATATTGGTGCTTTTGTTTACTATGTGTCCTAATCTTTTTCTGGCATTTCAATATCACCTTCCATAAGATATTTTTCAACATTTATTAGTTGATTTAGATCTCCCCTACATAAGGGTTGGATGACTTCCCTTTCTGGATATCCCAGGTTCCTTCTTAAATGTAGCCTCGATGGAATTTTTGGAGCCAAATTCTTTATCCTTTCTTGCTTGTACATTCGTCATATTCCTATTAGTATTTCTCTCTACTTTTCTATTGCTTTCACATGGTGCTTTTATTTTCCCCCTTTAGACTTTTCATCTACAAACCCAAAGAATGGGGATCCTTGCTAGTTTCATAGGTTTTTGCATGAGAGAGGAAGAAAACCTCTTCATGTAAAACATCTTATTATTCAATTGTTTCCATTGTGAGAATGTCTTCTAATAGAAACATGTCTACATTTTGACCTTTTGAGATCACTTAAGGTGGATATTCCATGGGGTTCTCTTAACATTTTTGCGCATGGATTTCGCCTTCTTCAACTACTAGTTTAAGAACTCATACTCATTTCCTTTGGAACTTGATCATTTATTTTTGCTGGAGGATGACCCATCACCACGGTGACAAATTTCTTTTGGAGAAGGGGCCTTTAGGCCATATACATTGTCTTCTATGGGTTTCATAGCTATAGTTTACAGAGGAGTACCCCTTCTATGCTTTGGTTATTACCATTGGTCACCGTCTTCAGTTTTCTACTGAATTTCTTCTGAGTTTTTGTAGCTTCGGGTATGCCCATATTCATGACATAACTTTCTCGTAAAGGGAAGTTGATCATAGTCTATCTCTTAGAAATGTGACCAATTATCCATGTTCAAATTGATTGCATTAGACAAGCCATTATCCATATCTACCACAACAAATATTCTAGCACAATATACTATCCCTTCTTATGGCTTGCCTCAATTGATATAGTGACCCAAAGCATTTCCAATATTACAGAAGGTCTCTTCATTCTAGCAATGAAGGGGGGAAATAGGGTAAATTCACCCACACTAGAACTTCAAAGGGAACAACATTCTAGGTATTGAAATAAGGACCCTAGTGATCTAAGTAAAGACATCGTTCTCCCATGAAATAAAGGAATTCGATAGTTACCCATTATTGAGAGGTTGTCAACCTTTGTCATTCCATAGGTTTAATGACCTTGAGAAGGCTAGATGCTTGTGAATTTCCTGATTAACCATTGGTCAAATAATCTTAGGGCCATTAAAAGAGGTTGTTTGTCATGAACTGCAATCTTTGGGATTTCATCTAGCTTTTAGATGAACCTAGCAATCTTGGAATGTCGAAAGCGAGGGCCACCAACAACCAAAGGATTAAAGCCAACAATATATGGGGCCAATGAAGGACATGGAAGAGTAGACCATCTAGATCCCAAAGCGATTAGAACTCAAAGACACAACTAAAGTTTCACTGAATTATAGATCTCACATAAACATGTAAATGTTAATGCAAACGTAAACGTAAACATTTAACATTTTTAATTTAATGTCTGTCCTCTTTAGAAATCAATCTAATTATTATTATGTATAAACAAAATATAAATCTAAAATATAAAGAGGTTTATGAACACATAAAAAATAGGTATGGTAAATAAATATAATATAAATAAAATTAAGGTATGGTAAATAAATAAAAAATATAAAATAAACTTAAGAGGTATGGCCTCAAATAAATAAAAAATCTTTATATTTAGTCATAAACCTCTTTATATTTAAGAGACTCAAAAAAGTTTTATTTTAGGTGAAGTCCTATGGTCAAATTCATATTTAATACATGGGCTAATACCATATTTATTAAAAGAGGTTATGGAAATTAATAAAAATTAAATAAACCAGAGGTTATGCCGTAAATAAATAAAATATAATCAATTATTTTCTTGTCATTATATAGTCCATAATTCACTTTATATTAAGAACCACTCAAAAAAGACCCATGGTATTGAGAAAGTAATCCGCGGTAATTACTTCATTGGTATTCACGTGAATGTAGATTATTTAATATGGGGGCGAATTAAATCAGATAGATCCATCCTTACTCTAGATGTACTAAGCGCTACAGAGGATCAAATATTCTTGTATTGTGAACTAGCATTCCTATCTTAGAATCCCAATCTAATTATTATTTTGTATAACCAAACCAAAATATAAACTCTAAAATATTAAGAGGTTTATGCCCAACACATAAAAATCAGGTATGGTAAATAAACATATAAATATTAAATAAACTTAAGGTTATGGTAAATAAATAAAAATATAAATAAACTTAAGGTATGGTAAATTAAATTAAAAAACATAAAATAAACTAGAGGTATGGTATAAATAAAACATCTTTTTATATTTAGTCCATAAACCTCTTTATATTTAAGAAGACTCAAAAAAAGGTTTTATTTAGGTGAAGTCTATGTGTCAAATATCATTTTAATACCATGGGCTAAATACCATATTTATAAAAGAGATATGGTAAATTAATAAAAATTTAAATAAACCAGAGGTATGGTAAATAAATAAATTATTTTTTATATATAGTCCATACTTCACTTTATATTTAAGAACACTAAAAAAATACCCATGGTATTGAGAACCAATGGTATTACTCATGGTATTCACGTGAATGTAGCTTATTTAAAGGGGGAAATTAAATCAGCATAGATCCATCTTTACTCTAGATGTACTAAGCACTGAGAGGGATCAAATATCTTGATATGCCAGCTAGCATAGAGTGAAAAAAAATTGATCCCTCTCGGGACTTGGTAGATCCAAAATAAAAATAAATTTATGTTGTACATTGATGTGTGGTTTGACAGTAAGTTAGTTGGGCGAAGCCCAACAGAATGAAGTTCAAATCTCATTGCTAAAGGGGCAGATTCCCCAATCCCGTCATTGAGTACATTGACGTTCTGTGGTGGAAGCTAAAGGGGCAGATTCCCCGTCATTGAGTACATTGACCTGCTGTGGTGGAAGATAAAGGGGCAGATTCCCCAATCCCATCTTGATGAGTACATTAACCTGTTGTGGTGGAAGCTAAAGGGGCAAATTCCCCAATCCCATTTGCTACAGGGGCAGATTCCCCAATCCCATATTAATGAGTACATTGACCTGCTGTGGTGGAAGCTAAAGGGGCAGATTCCCCAATCCCATCTTGATGAGTACATTGACTTGTTGTGGTGGAAGCTAAAGGGGCAAATTCCCCAATCCCATCTGCTAAAGGGGCAGATTCCCCAATCCCATCTTGATGAGTACATAGCTAAAGGGGCAGATTCCCCAATCCCATCTTGATGAGTACATTGACCTGCTGTGGTGGAAGCTAAAGGGGCAAATTCCTCAATCCCATTTGCTAAAGGGGCAGATTCCCCAATCCCATCTTGATGAGTACATTGACCTGCTATGGTGGAAGCTAAAGGGGTAGATTCCCCAATCCCATCTTGACGGCACGTGAGTCTGCTAAAGGGGCAGATTCCCCAATCCCATCTTGATGTGTACATTGACCTGCTGTGGTGGAAGCTAAAGGGGCAGATTCCCCAATCCCATCTTGACGGCACGTGAGTCTGCTAAAGGGGTGGATTCCCCAATCCCGTCTTGATGGCATGTGAGTCTACTCTTGCTAAATGCAGGGGGTTGGCTATGCTCTTGGCGTTATAGAGGTAGCTATGAAGTTTGATCCTCAGTCTCCCATAGATTAGGACAAACAATACATAATGATTTTGGAAATCAATATATATTGTATATTTTATAATTTGTATTCAATAAAATTTAGAAAAATAATAACTTACTATTTTTTGAAAACATATAAACGAAAAAATAGAAAACAACACTACGAATAAAAAAAGATTATTACGAATATTAATTTTAATATATATATTATATAATATTATATATATATATTAATAATATATACTAGTATAGATATATATTAATTTAAAAGATACAAGTTTAATTTTGGGAAACAATAACAATAAATTATTAAAATATGTCAACAATATTATTTTAAATAAAATACTAAATAAAAATTCGTTGAGATTTTTTCTCACTATTGATTTATAAGAGCTAATTAAGATTTCAGATTTTTGATGTTTGAATATAAAATTTGTTAATGAAAGTCGATTAAATTGACATTTCGAACCAACTAATAGAATTCATCACAAAAATCTCAAATCTAACATAAAATTTGATATTACAAAAATTAAAATTTTAATTTGTTTTCAATTTTATTTTTGCAGATATAAAATGAATATTAAAAAAAATAAACAATTTTGAAATGCGTGAACTACTTATCCCATCTCCTGATATCAGAAAGTAAGAGCAGATGCTTTCTTTATTACGAAAGGAAAAATAAAAATGGTTGAACATTATAAGAAAAGAAACACGAACTCACAAAATTATACTTATATATATAATTTGCCAAAATGAAATTCCTAATTCGATCTCTTTCATAGAAATAATTTTTGCGTCTACCTTTCCTATCAATTATTATAATGTGGAATTGAATCTTGCTGTTACTCGTGAAAGATACACTCCACAACATAACCGTCGAGCTGAAAGATACATGTATATGATTGGTCAAGTTGGCATAGATGCCTCTTGGTATGAAAATATATATTAATCTCTTTTGATATCCTCTAGGGGCGTCTTAACTTTGGTTTGTATGGCTATACTATTTTTCCTATATTATCCTTTTTGTGGACTTTTTAATCAATATAGTATAAACGTTTTTTTTAATTGTGTTATTATAAAATTAGTGATGTAATTAAATATTTGTAATGTTGGGTTACTAACCGTTATTAAACTTTATTATGTGATGTATTAGTCTATTTTATAAATAAAAAATTTTACAGTTGAATGAAGCTAGCAATTAATAGATTATGATGTTTTTGGGGAATATTTAATTAGGGAGGAAAATATGCAAAGGGGCAAGAAAAATCTTATTCTTTCTCGAATAAATATTTCTAAATTTTTTTTTAGCAAAAGATTGGGAAGATGAAGGGTCAATATGTGATTATAAAAATAAGAAGGAGAAACCATCAAAGGGTTGATTAGTTCTTATTTTCTCCTTAGTTTTCCTCTCATACTCTCTCACTTAGAAATTTGATTTGGCAAGAGAAATGGTGGTAGAACCCTTAGAGGTTCAAACCTTGTGACTCTTTAAGAGTTGTGAATGACAACCTATGTGACAAATACTAAGTCTTCTAGTGTGTGAAGGAGAGTGGCCTTCACCTTTTGTATTAAATATGGTCTGAAAACTATGTGCTAAATCCTTAAGTTTTGTTTTCCTTCAAGGCATCAAGGTTTGACACAAGGTGGCCAGTTATGAGAAAAATTGTAGCATAGTTGAGTCTATGGAGGGGTGGAATGTGGCTCACCCTACTTCAATTATGATATTTTCTAGTTACAATAGAGATATGGTTATTTCTATGTTCTTGATACTTCTCACATGACTAATTTAGTGATATGCAGGAATTATTGCTATTGTTATATTATTTTATTTATGATTAGTGTGTTGGTTATGATAGTAAAGTATGAAGTAGTGGGTTTAAATTCACTTGGCTATGGAATTTAAATAAATTGGAATGCATCATAAAAGCATGATAGTTTTGGATAAGTGCATGTTTTCTTTGTTAATTGCATGCTGCATTCTCTTTAATTTCCTCTATAAACAATAAGTGATTTCCTGAAGTTTAATGTTGGAAGCCCAAAATGTGGTTTATGGCATAATGAGGCCATCTTGGAATTTCATGATAAATTTTTTTCTAAGAGGTTCAAGACCATAGTGTGAGGAAATTTTTTGATCATTTAGTTAAATTTTCAGATCTTGATTCACTATATTTTCATGGTTATGCTCTAAGAAAATCGTGCTTCCTAAATGCTCCTAAAAGAAGGTTAATTTGACATTTTTGCTATAGCTTTTCTTCTTAGTGGTTTCAAAGCATGAAACTTGGACCACATTTACGGTAAATCCCAAGGAAAATCTTGTATATATTCCTTACCTTGATTCACTATATTTAGAGTTATGCTATGATAAGAAATAGCTTCCTAAATGAGGCTGAAATAAGGGAAATTTGAAATTTTTGCTATAACTTTTCTTCTGGGTGGTTTCAAAGGCTAAAACGTAGACCATACTTAGGGGAAATCAAAAGGAAATTATGGTAGATATTCCATATCTTGTTTCACTATATTTTTGGAGATATTCCCAAAAGAAGTAAAGTCTTCTCAGAAATCAAATCTCAAAACAGGTAGCATGGAATTTTTTTAATAACTTTCTTTCTCAGAGTTTCCAGATTATAAAACTTGTAGGAAACAAAGAAAATATCTCAAGATATCTATTTTATGAATTTCATATTTTGGTCCTCTATAATGTTTGAGATATACTCTATAGAAGATTGGGGTTTCAGACAGATAAACAGTACACACAAACTTGTTTTATGAAATGGTCCAACAAAATGTGGTTTTTTGGATGGTGATTAGATAATGTGTGGGAATTGTTTGGTAAAATGTGATTCCCCGCATCTCTAAAAAAGTATTAAGATGTTCGGTGTGTTATGAAGTGGTATTAGATCTAATTGTTAAGTTGTGAAGAAGAAAAAAATTGGATACCCCTTATACTTAATCAAGCATTAAGGCATCTCAAATGTTACAAAGTGGTATCAATGATAAGGTTTAAAACTGAACCTAGATGAACTCCAGTATAGAAAAGAATTTAAAATTTAAATTAATATATATGCATGTGTGTGTACTTATGTGAAATCATTTTGTTGTATATATGAATACATTGATGGTACTTGAAGACATACTTGAGTTTGATACAACAAGATAAACATGCAAGATGGTATAGTCCTAGGAACAAATGACGTAGGGTAATAGGCATGTTTAATTGTTATTATTTTAATGGTACTAATAGAGGGGTGTTATATTAGTAAATAAGAGAACTTTCCAAATATGGAAACAAATAGAAGGATGTCCAACAGAAAGGCAAAACTTAGTACTGAAATGATCTCCTCTAAGGAAAAGGGGAGAGAAGAGGGAACATCTCCCCACCTTATTCAGAAAATAAAGAGTTTAAAGGAAGACCTTCAAAGTTGGAAAGAAGATAATGAAAGACTCATTAGAGAACAAGAAGAGGAAGCAAAGCTAAACACAAGACTACTACAAAACATGTCATACATGCAAGGGTTGTTAAAACATGGGAACCACTAGATATATAGAAGGGTATCATAATGAAAATATCATGGAATTCCATGAAAAGAATTAGAAAGCTCACCTTGTACAACTAAGCTACTTAGTTCATAGCATTGTTGGAATATGTGTCGTTTCTCAAAGATGTTAAGATGAAAATATCCTTCGACTCTAAACCTTAGTTTTAGAGTTTTTTTTTTCTATTTCAATGTTAGGAGACACATGAGACAGTTGCTACTTCAATTATAATCTTCTTTTTTACTCCAGTTATATTTATATGACCCTATTTTACACTCTCACTCTATTTTTGTCTCTCCTACTTCAATTTCAAGTTACTAGCTAGTCATGGAAAGTTCCTTTCTAGTTTCTAGTGTGAAGGCACTAAGGAACCATTGAGATTGGCTATTCCATCCTGATGAAGTATCTAGGTCCTCAACATACTACGCATCAGATCCTATCTATGAGATTGTTATAAATATGCATTCATTCCAAGAAATTATACATAAGGGAGTTAATAAGTAATTAAAGTTGGTCTCTTGATCTATATTGATCACTTTCTTGTCAAAGGAAAATGACCAACATTGAGCTAATATCTTGGGGGGAAGAGAAAGAATATCCTCATTTTTATAGAGGTGGTAATCCTTTATTTATTGATGGATATTCTTCTTCTATCCTCAATTGAATCTATTAGGTTAGTTCTAAAGAGAAAACCCCAACAAAACTTCTAGTAAAGATCTCATATAGTAGATTTACTTCTAAAGCACACCATCTCGTTCATTAAAAAAGAGGGAACAAATATGACTACAAAGTATTTTATATACATTGTTTGTGTATGAACAATTAAAATACTCTTCTCATGGAAATGATATTGATAATGATACTTACATCATAAGAATTGAAAAAGTAAAGTAATGGTTATGAGAAGATTGGATTCTCGCATAACAATGAGTAAAAAAAACCAATTCATTGAGAAATATGAAAATACATAGACCGTATTTATAGTGAAATTAAACGATATTCCCATTAAACTCATTGGGATGAAAAGAGTTACATTGTTGCAATCTTAAGATTAAAACTCAAAGTCCAAATATTACATTAGATATGAACTCTTAGTAGTTATTTTTGGAACTTCGAATAAAAATATTTGAAATGAGCTCAATGCTTAGAAACTTTAAATGCATTTTTCCAAAATGAATTGGGTCCCATGGACCATGTATATGAAAGTACCTAGAAGAGTAAAAATGAATTCATTTAAAAATAATCTCTTGTCATTCAAAATCATTTTGAAATGAAGGCCTTGATGATTGTTAACTAGGAATAATATATCAGATTACTCAACTAGAAGGTCACTTTACTTACTATATTGGAAGGGAATTCTCTCTCTATTTTTGAATGGCATTCTATCATTTTTATAATAGTTTCTTATTTTTCCTTGGAACTACTTTAAAGTTAGTATTTTTCTCTACTTTGTGGTAACTAAATTAATTATCTTTGGTAAATATCAATCTTTTTTTTTTTTTTTTATCTTGAAAGAAGTTCACACTTTAAACATCCAAATATTCCTTTAAATTGGTCACTTATTTAAAAGTAATTTTTTTCCAGGTCATAAATGGTAGTGATGTGATTTTTTTTTAGGAATGATATATTACATTTCATCCATATAAACATCCCAAAGTTTTTCTTCATGTCAATAGATTTCCAAAGAGCTCACATTTTTTCAATTTGGACATCAAGAGATCAAGTTATGGATTTTTGAAGTTAGTGACTTAATAGTCATTGATTTTCTCCTCCTAGATCTTAGACTTTGATTTATAAATCCACCATTTTTGTCCCACATGAATTGTGGGATGGAATTTGTCACAACTTATAAAGAAACGGACTCCCCATAATACCTATGAATGAAGTAGAAAGAGCTATGTAGCCTTGTGTTTTGTGAGTAGTGAAAAATTTTATTCACATGCCAAGTCACCTAGTCTAACCAATACCTTCCATATATCACCCAAAGATAATTTCATGTGCCATTGGGAAGTGTGCCTAAAAAAGGTATGAAAATACTGAAGTGAAGTGATGGATAGAGTGAGATAAATGAGGTATGTTAATATGGATGAGGATAATAATGTGTAGAAGTGATGGAGTGGAGAGAGGTAAAAGTGAGTAAGTGGAAAATGGAGTGATAATGTGGAGAGGTAGAAATTAAGAAAAATGACTTGCATCTAAAGTGAAGTAATGGAGTGGAGAGAGGTAAAAATGTGTAAGTGTAAAATAGAGAGAGTGAGGTACGCGAGAAGGATTCACGAGAGACACACATGGGTGAGTTTAACTTCATCGGTTCTCGAACCAAGTTGGTAATATCTTAGACATATAACCTATGTTATTAATTTTTTAAAGTGCTAGATGAAGGTGACACATAAATCTATCCAGCAAGGCTATTATTACAAAAAAATGCCTTCTCTTTTAGTGTCATTTTAAAATAATAAACCATCTCCATTAACCTTGTGTGAGGAAGCACTGTAACTTTGAAACTAACTGAATTATTAAGAAGTTGCTAGGTATTTATGACCAATAAGTGAAGGTAATTTGTCACATTCAAAATCTCAAAATTTGGTCTTCATATAGAAATAAGCATATGCTTTGAATATTTTAAAGTAAGTTTTGAAACATTTATTTCCTAATGTAAGACAAATTATAATAAGTTAATGGAGACAATTACTCATTTCAGTTTCCAACTTAGTTCTTCCTCGAGGTATCTGAGCATCCTTGACTTGGGCCCACCCTAAGACATTCAAATCCCCCTTATATTTTTGTTACTATCATTTTCATGTTTTGAATTTTCCTTGTTTAGCTCTTAAATCAACATTTATGGAAATTCCAATTTCATAACTTTATGCTTGGTTACGTAGATAGTTTTATTACATAACTTTATTTGCATGTCATTTATATCATTTTTCTTCATCTTGGATGACTCGTATTTCATATCATTGTATTTTGCAATATCTTTCCATTTCATTTCATCTATTGCTTCAATTTATGCGATTTCATATTTTATTATGCAACCAAGATAACAAAACTTGGTTTCATAGTGTTCAAGATTATGCTTAGTTGTTTTATGCTTTTAATAGATAAATAATATTATTTCCCATCATTCTTACTCCCTTCTCTCATCTCAGATTTGCATTTTAGCATTTTTTGGCATGTTGGTTTTTCCTGTAGCAAAACAGGGAATCTTACGGCATCTAATAAACAACCCATCATTAGGGGAATTTTGAGGTAAAATATGGGCCTCAAAACACAATATGTATTAAAAAATATTAACTAAAAAATAACCAATAGGATTCAAGATGATGATGTCATCCCTAGGAAATAGTTTGGAGGGAAAAGAAGAAAACTATTTTTTTAATCACATTTTTGACTTATCTCATTATAGGATTTCTCAAACGTCAAGTGTAGACACATCCCATCATATGCGGAATTTAATTACACATCCGACGAGTTCCTTCTATGCATGCTTCTGAGCAGAGCCACATAATTTTTTTTTTGAAAACAGTATAAAGAGTTTTATTGTAAGAGGATGTATTAGACTTACATTGTCTTCATCTAAAATAAATTGGTTGTAATTGTGCATTTTTTGTGCCATCTTGTACTAAAATTTAATAATAATAAAAAAAAAAATGGTCATGGTCATTGAATCCAATTTTTGGCACCATTATTCTCATCTCGGGTTGAAGTGCAAAATTGTGCCTGTTTCTTGATTCTCTTTTGGCATTCTATTCAATTTATTCAAATGACCACAAGAAACATAGTACTTCCAAAATTTACATCTGTTAATTAGTTTTGTTGGAGGAGAAGGATGAAACCTATATTTGTCATCAAACAATTATTGGAATTGGTAGTTCATGGTTATCATATGCCTTATGATGATGAATACAAAGCATTTGATAATGATGGAAAACAAAATTTAAAGGAGATTATAAATAAAGACAATGACGCACTTTCATTAATTGGCAGCATAGTTGAAGAATAAATGATCTGAAATGATCTAAGACAAACAATAAGGTATTACAGACTCATGTGCATGGATGCACCTATGCTATTTTATGCAACAGATAGATAAGATTGTGAAACACATAGGCAATGAAGCAGTTAAAGAAAACATAATAGGCAAACATATAAACAAAACAAGTTTAATAAGGAGTTCACCCAATACTCCTGGGCTATGTCTCTTGATCCCGCCTTCAGTGGTGGCCTCTCTATTATGTTTTCAGAGCAGAGTTTTTACAACAGTGAGCTCAATTTGAGTCTCACTCAACAGGTATAAAGAAGTAAGATTGTACTTGGATTCCCCCAAGTCTCTGGAGTACACAGACTCTCCTTACTGACTCTTGACCTCTATTGGTCATAGTAGTATGAGCCTAATCTGAGACTCATACATGAAAAGCATATAGAGGGGAGTTCGATTGAACCTCTCAAGTCTTCTCTAGAGTACACAAACTCTCTGACCCTCTTTGTCTCTGTCCTAATCCTCGTTCGATGTTGCCTTTTCTTCTGTAGGTCAGCTCGAATTCTTCTCTCTACTTTTGGCTTACTGCTCTACTTCTCTTTCTGTCAGTTTGTGGCTTTAAAGCCAATTTTCTTCCTAACTGTTCATTTCCACTTCCCGGCTTTCCAGTTGCCTTGCCTCTATCCATTTGAATCCCTCTGTCCTACGTAATCAGTCACTGTATAACACCTCACAGGGAGGTGGCCACCTATTTCATAACGGATGAGTGTTAGTTCTCTTGGACATATTTGAAACAACCGTTTTTTTCGTTAACTCCAAGAATGCCCATGAAACACGACCTTCTACCAATGCATCATCCATATCAAACTTCAAATTCTATGCGATCTTGCCTTATAATCTTGTCAAATCCGGACGTCCATTGGATCGCATCTTCATCGTTGATCTAGGGGCCCTAGATCTGATAGTCATCGTTCATATAGGGCGACTAAGTAGCATGATGTTTACCCATTCGATGTGAGCGGTTTTATCTCTCCCTGCCGGGATGCCTGGCGGCCGCTATGTGGCATCGGGTAGAACTCAATCGAAACCACTTATCACTAGAACCCTGTCTAATACCCTGCTGGTTTTGTCGAATCCCACTCCGACATAACCGAAACAATATTATCCACGTTTTATAATTATTTCAGGTCTAGGTGCTCTAGGCTTCTCGCTAATCACATATCGAAAACTACCTCCGATGCTTAAATTTGTCCCTACGTTTGCTAGTTGGTGTCAGCGTGCGTTACCATGGTCCCCCACTCTGTGCGCTAGATCGATGACCCTTGTTGATCCGCGTTGATCGCCATTGCAACTGTTTAAGGATTCGCTCCGATAGCTTGATCTTTATAAGACTTTGAATCTTTGGCATGTTTTTTAAGGAGTTCATGAAAACTTAGAGAGTGTTTTAGGATCCTATTTGGATCACGCCTTCCCACTGAAAAAATATTTTGGACCACCAAAAGTTAGTTTTTAAGTATCAATCAAGTGAGGATATAGATTCCTCACTTTCCCAATTTCTCTCCATCTCGCACTGCTTGGTTTTGAACCTTTGAGTCCAACCTAGAGGTACTCAACATCCCCTCTGTGTGTAGTTCTCACCTTCTTGTCCAGAACTATATCTTCTTGCAATTCATTGAGATATTCAGGCAACAGATCATCAATAGAAGGAAATTGGATCTACTCTTCAGGATCTTCAAACAATGAAGGTTCAAATAGTCTCAAGCTTTCTGCATTAACTACTGAATAAATGTGCATGTAAGTTGGAAAATCAAGGAGGAAAGCATTCTAACTTATTTTCTCAAGTATATTGAAAGGTTCATACCTTATTGGATTCAGTTCTTACCTTCACCTTGCATTCTCTCTTTGTTGATATGTAGCTAGACTTGATCACCAACTTGGAAACTATGCTCAATCTAATGCTTATCATGCCTTGCCTTGTACTTGGCTTGCCTCTTTTCTAGCTGTTCCTACACTATCTAGTGAATTTCATGGATTTTTTCAATGAACTTGGTTGCCTTGTCCACATCATTGTGTCCATCAACCACTATGTCTTTACTAAAGACAAAATCCAAGGGAGACCTTGATGTGAAACCAAAACAGGTATCAAAAGGAGATCTTTGTGTAGAAGAATGTTTAGCACGGTTGTAAGCATGTTGCACATAACACAAATGTTCATCCCAAAGCTTGGGATGCTTGCTGCAATAGCCTCTAAGAAACTAGATCATTGTCTGGTTGACCACCTCTGTTTGGCCATCTGTTTGTGGATGAAAGGTTTTGCTCTTCCTCAATCTGGTTTCCATCAATTCCCACAGACTTGACCAAAATTTCCCAACAAATCAGGAATCGCGATCAGATACAATGGAAGTGGGTAATCCAAAATGAACCCATACATGTTGAAAGAACAAATTTGTTGTCTGTTCAGCTGTAATCTGTTTGTTACAAGGTATTGAAATACACATTTTGTTGAACCTATCCATAATAACATATAAATAGTCATGATCTTTTCTAGATTGAGGCAATCCCCCAACAAAGTCCATGGGAACACTTTCCCAAGGATGAGAAGGGATTGGTACTGGAGTGTACAAGCCTAGTTTTCTATTGCTAGGCTTGCTTTTAGCACACATGGTGCACCCCCTTATATATCTAGAAACTGTTTCATTCATTTTTGGCCAATAACAAAATCTTTGTAGCTGTGCAACTGTTTTACTTACACCAAAGTGACCTAATATTAGAGAAGTGTGTGCTTCTCGAATTATCTTTACTCTTTTGGTCTTGAGGAATGCATAACTTTCCAAAGTGATACAAGATTTGGTCCTTAACATGATAATCCAATTCTTCTACTTGTTTGCCATGACTTAAATTTGCATATACATCTCTAAAATCTATACCTTGAGCATATTGTTCAATGTAGCTTTCATGCAATATTGAATTATGCTTAAGTATAGTAGATGCATTTATGATTGGTCTACACAAAATATCTGCGAATTTATTGTGTATACCCTTCTTATATCTGATGACTAGAGGAAACTGTTGTAGAAAACCCATCCACCTATAGTGTCTTCATTGCTGCAACTTAGTCTGTGAGTGTAAATATTGAAGTGGTTGATGATCAGTATGTATAACTGTCTCTTTACCCATTAGATAATGTTTCCACTTTTTGACACTTTGTACTATTGCATACAATTCTTTATCATGTGTGGGATAATTAACTACTGTAGAATTAAATGTATCAGAATGATAACATATGGGTTTACTGTGCTGCATCAACACTACTCCCATGGCATAGTCACTGGCATCTGTTTCAATCTCAAAGGGTCTTTGAAGATCGAGCAGTGCTAGTACTAGTGTTGTACTAATCTTTTCTTTTAAGGTGTCAAATGCTTTCTGTTGTTTGCCTCCCCATTGAAACACCTTGTTCAATCCTGTTAAAGGCTAAAGCATGTAAGGGAGCTGCAAAAGGAAAAGTTAGCAATAAACTTTCTCCAATATTGTGCCGCTCCTAGGAAGCTTCTAACTTCGGTAACAGATTTGGGTTTAGGCCAATTTACAGTGACTGCAACCTTAGAGGGATCTATCTTCAATTCACCACCCCCTACAATATGACCCAAATAATTCAAAGATGTTTTGCCAAATTCACATTTTGATAGCTTAACATAAATATTTTCTCTTTTCAAAACATCTAGAGTTTGCTTTACATGCTTCAAATGCTCTTCCCATGTTTTACTAAATACAAGAATGTCATCTAGATATACAATGAAAAAATCATCAATAAAATGCCTAAGTACATCATTCATTATTGTCATGAAAGTAGTAGGAGCATTAGTTAAGACAAAAGGCATAACTAACCACTCATACAATCCCTGCTTTGTTTTGAAAGCAATCATCCATGCATCTTGCTCTGCAACTCTGACCTGATGGTACCCACTATTCAAGTCCAACTTGGAAAAGTAAACAGCTTCTTTCAACTGATCTAATAGATCATCTATGCGAGGAAGGGGATAACGATTTTTTATCATTATCTTATTCAGTGCTCGGTAATCAATGCACATTATCCATGAATCATCTTTCTTTGTTACCAAGACAATTGGAGACCCACATTATGATCTGCTAGGTCTTATGAACCCTTTCTCGAGCAGCTCCTATATCTGCTTCTTGATTTCTGCATTCTCTAAAGTGGACAACCTATACATTCCGATGTTAGGTAATGGAGCATCTTGCTGCAAATTAATATCATGCACTATTTCCTTTTTGGTTGGCAGACCTTTAGGTTCTTGAAATAGCATATCATATTCTGAAACAACTTTTTCTAAATCAGCTTGTTGTTCAGCATCACAACCTTAAAATACATTGGTTTTATCAGGTTTCTTTTCCTTTACAACCATAAGTAAAAATTGTTTGCATGAATTTACAATTATTTTCATCTGCCCTAAGTTTATGAGAGTATAATTATTCTTGGGTTTATGAGTCTTACAATATATTCGATTCCATGTTTAATGAGTTTATACTTGTTTTCAGCTCTATAGAAAATGGCTTTTCTCCCATACAAGTAAGGACTTCATAAAACAATTCCACATCTATCTAAGGGAATGATATCTAACTCAACCTCATCTACAAATGATGACCCAAACGAAAAACAAAGTTTACATTGTCTAGTCACTTGTAGCTTTTCTTTATCACATACCCAACACAATGGATATGGCTTCTTGTGAGGTGTGGTTAGTAATCCTAGGTTCTTTACAATTGCTTCAGAAATCAAGTTTACTTGTGAGTGACTATCAAACAAAGTATAAATATTTTAATGCTGGGAAATAACTCTAATATGAAAAAGCTCATGTCTTTTCCTCTCATTTTCTTCATTATCAGTAGATTCTGCAGAATTACTAGGAGATGCTTTAGAATTTTTACCTTTTATACCTATGGTTGTGATTGTTGTTTCATCCCTTGAGTCTGACCCCAAGTCCTTCTGAATAGCTGCAACAACCTTCTTCTTTTTGCCATCGAACTTCTTGGGCCTCAGTTCCGGATGTAGAATCTAGCAGTGTTCATCATCATGCCCATCCTTCTTGCAATGAGTGCATGAAGGTTTGCTCTTTTGTACAACATTTGTCTTCCTCTCTTTCCATTTCTGTTTTCTCCTTTCCTTGTTCTTTCTTGCAGTGGATTTTGATGATCCCCCAATCTCTGGGTTCACATTCTTGCCTATATCCTCTAGATGTGTAGCTTGAACAGATACCTCATCTATGCTAGTAGGATTAAACATGAGAATGGTGTGATTTAGATAGCTATGTATACCACCTATATACTTCAGCAAAGTTTCAGGTGAGTAAAGAAATGCCTAGAATCAAAGCTCTTTTTCTAAATTCTTGGGTGTGACTTTGTACACTTTTCCCTTTTAATTGGTGAAGAGTTTGCCAACTCATCATAGCTTGCTGCATATAAGCTAGTGGATAGAATTGTTTTTTAATGGCAGAAACAAATTCATTCCAAGTAGAAAGAATTTTACCATGCTTCTTCAAATCAGCTTGTGTCTTGCCTTCCCACCATACTAGGGCAGTGCCTCCAAGGCGTAGGCTAGCCAGCTAAATCTTTGTCCTTTCTAAATCAATGTTCTGCACTCTGCAATATACATCAATCTGTCTAATCTAGTTATCTAGCTTTTCTGCATTCAATTCTCCATCATAAATTGGAAAATCAAACTTCACATCTAATTTAATCGAAGAAGGTTTCTTCTTTTTATTTTCAGGTCTTTCTTTATGTTAAGAAGATGATGATGAAGGTGATGATGGGGAGATGGTGGAGAGGGCTTTTCTTCTTTTCCTTTGCCTTCTGGGTGGGAAAATAGAAGAGGTTCTTATACTCCTTTATCTTGTTTGGAGGTTGAAGAATCTTCACCTCTACCTTTCTTAAATTCTCTATACGTTTTTTCTACCATGGCTCTCATGGTCATGAAACTGTCCATGAACTGGGAGTCTGATTCCAAGGGAATTTCTTCTGCCATTTTCCTCCTAGGATAGACTCTTCCAATTTCTGGGTTAGCTTCAACCAACTCTCATTCTCCTAATTTGAGCTTTGTCCCAGTTAGCATACAACAAAAAAAATCCAGCACAAGCTTGTCTAACCTTAGCAACCTAAAGCTCTGATACCACTTGATCTAAAATTTATCTAAGACAAACAATAAGGTATTACAGACTCATGCGCATGGATGTGCCTATGTTATTTTATGCAATGGATCGATAAGATTGCAAAACACACATGCAATGAAGCAGTTAAATAAAACATAACAGGAAAACATATAAACACAAGTTTAAAAAGGAGTTGATCCAATACTCCTGGGCTACGTCTCCTGGTCCCGCCTTCAGTGGTGGCCTCTCTATTATGTTTTCAGAGCAGAGTTTTTAGAACAGTGAGCTCAATTTGAGTCTCACTCAACACATATAAATAAGTAAGACTGTACTTGGATTCCCCCAAGTCTCTGGAGTACATGGACTCTCCTTACTGACTCTTGAACTCTATTGGTCACAATAGTATGAGCCTAATCTGAGAGTCATACATGACAGGCATATACAGGGGAATTTTCTTGAACCTCTCAAGTCTTCTCTGGAGTACATAGACTCTCTGACCCTCTTTGTCTCTGTCCTAATCCTCACTTTATGCTACCTTTGCTTCTGTAGGTCAGCTCAACTTCGTCTCTCTGCTTTCGGCTTACTACCTACTGCTTACTGCTCTGCTTCTCTCTCTCTCAGTTTGTGGCTTTAAATCCAGTCTACTTCCTAACTGTTCATTTCTGCTTCTCGGCTTTCTAGTTCCCCTTTCTCTATCCACTTGAATCCCTCTGTCCTGCATAATTAGTCACTATATAATGCCTCATAGGGAGGTGGCCACGTATTTCATAATGGATGCGTGTCAGTTCTCTTGGACATATTTGAAATGGCTGTTTTTTTAACTAAATCCAAGAATGGCTACGAAACACGACCTTCTGCCAACGCATTGTCCATATCAAACTTCAAATTCTATGTGATCTTGCCTTATATTCTTGTTAAATCCAGTCGTCCATCGGATCACGTCTCCGTCGTTGATATGGGGGCCCCAGATCTGACGATCATCGTTCATATCGGGAGGCTAAGTAGCATGCTGTTTACCCGTCCGATGTGAGTAGATTTCTCTCTCTCTGCTGGGACACGTGGTGACCACTGTATGGCATTGGGCGGAACTCGGTCAAAACTGCTTATCATTTTAATAATTATTTTATTATTTTCCTTAAGAGGATTTTTAGACCTAAAATTTCCACTAATGTTTCTTCATCAAATTAAGAAATAAAGCCTTGATCTAGTGTCCTTATCATATTAGAACATTTTTTGGGATGTTGAGGATGGAGTTTAGAGGAGTAAAGATGTCTTGAAGTTGCCTTTAGATGCTTTTAGTGTATGTTTTTTGAGTGTTGTTTTTAGCTTGTACAACATAGATTTTAGGTTTAATTTCGATGTATTTTATTTTTTATCAAAGTGTGTTTTCTATTTCCTGCAATTAGAAAAGGTATGTGCAATTTCATTTATGTAAGTTATTTCTACAATTTCACTTTGTTTTAGCATAGTTAGTTTAACAACTTGATTGGATTTTTGTTCATCTAATCTACATTGAAACATCTATCACCTACATCAACATTAGAAAAGGATAGAGATGGTTCCTATTGCACATATAGTGTTGCCCTTAAGTTTGTACAAACTTTGAGTTGATAATTAATGTTTAGACCCTTGGGAGATGCAACATCATTGTTGCAATACTGAGAGGCATCACCTTTTAATGTCGTTGTCGAGGATGTGTCAAGGTATGCACTTCCTTTTTCATTGGTTAATTCACTATTTTTCCTTATTTTGTCTTCAGTAAAATAAAAATAGAGAAAACATTAGCATTATTTTATAGAATACGAACGTGTAATTTTTCTTCTCTTTTTTAAGAATTTTTCTTATATGCCTCGCAGAGTTAGGGACAAGGCATGAAATGTTTTACTGAAACCCCCACTTCTATTAGAATCCAATATTTTTCAGCGAACTATGAGCCTCTTTCCCTATCTAAAGGGACATTTGAGGCCTTTTTGAGTGATAAAGTAAGGATCTTTTAGGAGTTGGCAGAAGAAGAAAACCATTCAACCCATACTATTACCATGGCATAAGAAAGATAACCTGAATTTTATTTATTCCTTATTAAAGATACAAATGAACAAGTAAAAACTGAAAATATTAACCCATTTATACTTTCACACTTCTATTCCATAGTCATGGAGGATATTGACACCTTTATGTTTATGTTTGTTGTTGTGTGAAAAACTTATGACTACACCATAGATGAGAAAATACCCAACCTTTGTTGGAAAACCTTTGAGCATTACTAATGGCAGGTGGGGGGGAGGGGGGGGGGCGCGAATCAGTAGTGTGATATATATACAATTTTTCCAATTATTACTTCACTTATTGAATCACACATATGTTAGTGGAAATTCATTAAACATGTGCATCACATAAGAATAACTGAAAACTATAAGCAACAATATAAACAATAAGCAATTCAGACAATCACATCATCACACATAAGACATAATATTTCTGGTGGAAACCCTTCCAGGATAATAACCACCCTTGTTGTTTATGCTCTGCTATGAGATTCTATTAGTTAAGCAATTGGTCTTTTACATAGCTTGTTGACTCAAATCAGAATGGAGACTTGACCTCATATACATAATCTAAACACCCATTAGCTAGGATACTTGATACTACTGATCAACTTGGAAGACTTTGTTCTCTACGGATCTACAGACTACCACCCGCTGAATGCCACCAAGATTAACGATCCTCACCCAACTACCATTGGACTATCCAACCACCATTGGATGAGAAATTTGTTCGTTTTGCTAAAGCTTCACTATCCCTTCTCCTCTCTCATCAAGTCACTGCTCCTATACCACTACGTGGATCTCCTTTCATGTATTCAAACTAGATCCAAAGACACTATGCTAAAAGGAATTCAACTCTACATACATGCTCTAAACAAAAATATCTCATCATCAAATAGAAGATAAAAAAATAAAAATGTGGCCACACAAATATGATATCAAACCCTCACATCAAAATGTAACTTCTACATACTACAATTAGTAACATACAACACTCAGGATATGCACCAAAATTAATAGCAGATCCTACAAAAAAAGTGTGAGAGTCTCCACAAAAACTCTATCCTGCAACATATAACACTCTCTAATCAATCTCTACACCAACAACTCCAATTCTGATCTATATTGAATCATGCTTCAGATTTGCGCATTATTTAGTCATTAACACTCATGGACTAAAACATATAGACTCTCAAATAGGTCTGAAGCACAAACTACTTCTCTGATACCTTCTCACTCTCATGCATACATCCCCAACTCAATCAACCATCACATAGCTCTAATATCAAGTATATAAAACATGTAGGGAAAAATTGAGCTTGGGGCTAGGATTAGAGGGCACAAATTGGATCAAATCAATCCACTAAGGTCACACTAGAGCACTAAATGCATTTACATCATGAGAGAACATTTTCAAACCGTTTTCAACCCTTTTTGCTAATTTTGGAAGCCTTTGAAAATTTCCAAGCAAAGAAAATATCATGAAAATCCTCAGTTCCTCCCTTGACATTGTCCGAACTCGATTGGGGCTATAACTTCTCCCTTGAGCCTGTATATATGCGAATATGGTTTCGCAGCTGCTCACATAGGCTTATGTGCATGTGACTATGGCTAAAACTGAGTGAAACCATCAATCCTTCTGCTCAAGACCTTTGCCATCTATTCCATCCTCTTCTCTAGCTCTTGTACATGCCTCCAAACCTCTAACATGGCCTCTAACAAATCTGCAAGTGGTTCAAACATGACTTCCAAGTGCCACTTCCAAGTTTACCTAAAAGGGCCAACAAACAAGGTTGGAAAGTATGCCAACAAGTCCTCTACTCTCCGTTATACCTCTGAACAAGCTACAACACATCTGAAGAGACCTAAAAACCCTTTTAGCACCATCATCAAGCCATCACATTAGTATAAATCACCTCCATGAAGCATAAGTATTAAGAGCTAGTTGAAAACTCAACTAGTGTGCCATGAATCATATCTATCATATGTAGATATACTCATTACCTATAGGATCCTCCTCTACAGGTAGAAACATCAAAACGCATGTCCATCAATGCATGCGCCAATAAATGTAAACTCCTCCAAGACCATCATGTTACCATCAAGCTCCATCACTACCAACACATACTGTTACACAACATTTTGTCACTGTCCCTGTACTCCCCGTTCCTTGATCCTGGAGGTCCTCTACAGTGAACCCTACATTCTTTCCCTTCATGAAGAAACTCCCATTATTTCCCTCTTCATGAGAAGAACAATTCCCTTTTGCATCATTTCCCCAAAATCTTTTGTTTTTCCCAGTTTACAAGACCGACGCTAATGGCCCTTGTCCTCCTCACACCAATATGCAAGGATTAACACTATCCCTAGCGCCGACCAAAGCAACTGAGCTTTGTTCCAGTCATGGCGGTCCTCTTATGGAGATTGTTTTTAAATAAAGAGTCGAATCGTCTAGCTCTAGAAGCTTCGGAATGGAAGTCTGGTAAATGGTTTGGCCAAATGGTGTCGAGGATGTCAATTTGGGCTTTTTCCCCTATAATGATGGAACTACCTCAAGAGATAAGAGCTTCTCCCATGAGAAGAGGGTCCATCTCCCATCCATTCATGCTATATAAACCTCCCTTTTTCCCAAACACAAGCTAGTGTTGAAGTGTTAATGTTGGTGTGCTAGTGCTAATTAAGTTTGGAGTAAACAACAAGCTTTTCATAGTTGTAGCTCTCTAGTTGTGTGAGGGAGAACTGTGAATTTGGTTTAGTGTGAATCCTAAAGGGAAGATACTTAAAACTATTATTGTTGAGGCCATCATGGAATGCTAGCAGAAGTGTGTGGGAACCTGGTTTTGTCGAAGGAGAATGGAAACGTCAAGACAATGGTTGTAATCTCTTCTTCATTCAATATATATGCAACTATCGATTGATTTCATACATGATGTGTCATCTTACATGTTCATGGATTAATGTTTCTTGACTTGTTAAGTAGGTTCAATTACAATTTTTCTATTATCACGGTTGTTGTTTGTTGTTGTTTACTTGTTTTAGGTGTTTGAAGAAGGAAACAAGAGATAGTTGGAGCGAGCAAGCAAGGACATCATCAAACAGGATAAGTGTACTACGAGGTAGGCCCTCTTAATTGGTTCTAACCTAAGGAAATCTTCCACAGAATGTATTAGTTGTGGCTAGATCCATTATCGGGCTAAAGGAATTGTTTGTGTCCACGCCCATAATTTTACTTCACCACAAATTGGCGACCATACTGGGGAACCAATCCTTCTATTTGTCTTGTTTGAGAATTCATGATTTTGTGTGAACTTTTCTAGTTCCATCTTTTCCCTTTGGTTCTATTTCTTTTCTTTTGCTTACTAGTCTGAGTTTGAAATTCATAGTACTAGATCTGGTCCCAGCTTTAATTTTTTTTTTTTCTTACTTGGCTCCCTCTTTCAGCACACTTAATTCGCTAACAGTCGCGTTGATCAACACGATATGCTAAGAAACAGTTGCGCTGACCTCCCTCTGGTGATTTTTGTCAGTTAGGCAGTTACGTCGATGCCTATAAGTGAAGATTAGGGTTTGTCCCCAATCTTGGCCACTGTGTTTTTCTCTCATGATTTCGAACCTGTAAGCCTTTTAGATCATTTTCTCCCTAACTAGAAAGCTACTTTTCATTTCGTTTTATCTGCTTGATTTCTTGGGTCATTGCATGGTTGGCGGCACTAGGTCATCTAGATCGTCATCCATTCAGCTTACTGCAAACTCAGTGAGTTGAGTTCTTGGTGTACTTACTCGCATTTTGTTTGCAGTCATTTTACAGCTTTGACCTCCATTACACAAATTTGAAAAGTTTTCACTTGCTTGTATAAACGTCTATCTTTCCGCATGGATCACATTACTTGTCTTGTTTTTGGTAAAGTCGATGTTTCATTAGTCTGAACGAGTCTCTCTTTTTGTGTTTTCATTTTCTTGAAGAGATAATTGCTTCGAAAATGTTTTCATTGAAGTGTTTTGTGTGAAAAATTCATTTCATCGTTTCATGAAAAAGTATGAAATTCTAGTTTGTTGCATCAGTATGCTATGGTAGTCAGCATCATAAAAGACTAGGATTACATTGGCATTTGAAAAAGAAAAGACCTCTTTTGCTTTTGGAAAGACTGTTAGAAATGTACTTGTGAGGAAATTAGGAATTGGAATGCATTTTTCATTAGTTTATTTTCTCAAAAAGTGAAGTAGTGAAAAATCAATTTTCTTTTAGTTGCTTAGTTGTTTGCATTTGATTGTGTGTTTTATACCCTCTCTAGTGTAGACAATTCATTGAATTGGAAGGGTCTTGTCTCATTTAGTTGCATTTATGGCTTTTCAAGTCACATCGCTAAGGCCTGAAAACTGAGACATAACTCAAGATAAACTTTAAAATAAACTCAATTAACCTAAGGTGCATTTGAAATCTAACAATCACATCTAGAAGGTCTAGGCTAAAGACATGTTCCAGTGTCTTTAAACCTAGCAATTGTTGTTAGCTTCGGCATTAGAAAATGCTAGTATAGATTTGTGCTGCCTGTACCGTCGAGTATATAACGGGAGACCCTTCTAGGCTGAAATCCTTTGTCCATAGGAAGCCGAGCCATCCACCTTGCAAATGTGATACACCGAACATAGCGTTTGGGGAGATTTCCTGCCCGCACTTCTCTGTTCGCTGAGAGGTATTTTGCAGTTCATGGTTTCTTGGTAATCCTTTTTACCTACATCATCTAGAGAAGTCATTTGATTGTTTGACTCATTAAAATTAAAATATCATTCGAGCACTTTTCCTTTCGAGCTCGTTTCCAATCGAAAGCGACAGAGTCATCTTTTTTTCTTTCTTGACTCTTAAAAAATGAAACAACACTAGTCTATTTATGCGTCTTAATAATTGATTACCCGCGATCTGATAACATCCTGTTAGTCTTTTCTAGACCAAATCATGAGTTTCCCTTAAAGAACATTTTAAAGCCTTGAAGTTTATCTCTCTCTTTTTTGTTAACTAAGGCAAGGTCATCATGGTTGAACCATCTAGTTCACCTAGTTCCTCTTCCTCTCGTCCATCTGAAAGATTGTCTAAGGAGTCCTTTCTTGAATTTCCCGAGTCACTCAAGGACCAAGGTGTTGAACTCGAAATTGTTCTGAGCATTCAACCTTTGTCATCTCGTCCTCCGCTGACTTTAGATATTGGGTCACCCATTGATCTTGGCCTAGAATCTCCAGACAATCCGGTTCAAACTCTTGAGTGTTTGTCGACCATTGATGGTAAGCTTGGACTGGTTATCTATCCTATGAATCCTTTGTTTGACCTTGTTTTGATATCACCGTAGCATCGATCATCCAGGTGTTCCTTTGGAATTATCCCCTCTTACTTCTTCGATCATTCATCATCGTTTGTTTCTAGATATGGAATCCGAAGGTGATGCTCCAGTCACCTCTCTGAAGGAGTTAGAAGTTTCTACTCCACATACTGTCGAGGAGGAAGAACATCCTTTTCCTCCTGAAGGTTTCCCCGCTATAGGGAGCATTCCCATCAGTGTGCTGCCTAATGATGTGTCTTCTACACAGTTGGTTTGAGGTACACCTAGTGCCTCATCACTTTACTATAACCCTATTTGGGGATCAGGCGCCATGCCTACTTCAGGTCCATTCATTGTGAACTCAACCTCCCAATAGGCTGTTACCTCAGTCTCGATGCAACCCACCATTCTAAACTCTCTTGTATCATCCATCCCAGTCACACATCTGGTTCAACCAGTGGTCTCGAGGAATGTCTCTGTCAGTTCCTCTATCCCTCTAGTTAGTGGCCAAGATGTGCCACCGCCTGGGGGGGGAACCTGAATGTTTTTATGGTGTCAAGTGCCACCAATGTGAGTGGATCATAGGCTCACATGCCTGGTATGAACCATCCTTCTTCTGGAAATATTCAAAACCCTAATGATCTTGCTGGATCGAACAATCTCCAGTACCAACAGGTTCAAAATCTCATTGGTCCATCTGGGTCGAGCAATGTCCAATATCAACATCCTTATGAGGCTCAGGTCCAATACCAAACTCCTTACATTCGATATGGTTCTCAAGGAATGGTTAATCAGCCTTACACCCTTCAGTTTAGGAAGTACGTTCAACCTAGCTCATCCACTTTCCAAGGTGGTTATGGCCAGATTCAGTTCAAAAATTTTCTGGGCACTATTCAAGTACCCTTGCAATACCAAGAACAACCTCTACAACAACAAGGGCAACCTTTGTTGCAGTAAGGGCTATCCATGCAACAACAAGGGAAAGTGATCTCGCAGCAAGGTCCAATGTAATAGCCACAAGGGAAACCCTTGCAACAGTTTCAAAAAATCGTGCAGCAGCAAATGAAATATGCTCTGCAAACTTCCCGGCCTATGTCCTCGCAGGGCCAACCTCTGTAGCCCCAGGGATAAATTTTGTAGACGCAAGGCCAACTCTTGTAGCAGAAAAACCAACCCGAGTGGCAGCAACCCTTGTATACATATCATCAAGGTCAACCCTTGCAAGGGAAAGGCCAAGGTCAAGTCCTGCAGCAGTAGGCCCAAAATCCTAATGTCCTAGGTCAACAGGTCCAAAATCCTTTTGGCCAAGGGCAGTAGGTACAAAACCCTAATGTCCTAGGTCAACAAGTACATAATCCTTTTGGTCAAGGGCAGCAGGTACAGAGTCCTTATGTCTAAGAAAAATAAGTGTATCGTCCTTACGCTAAAGGACACTAGGCCCAAAATCCTCTTTTTCACGGACAACAGGTGTAATATCCATATGTCCAAGGTCAACAGGCTCAATAGCCTTTTAACCCATACATTGCTTATCAACAACCTATGATTGGACAGTTCCAAGGCATTCAAGGTTAAAATCCTCCCTATGGCCAAGGCAACCTGCAATGGGGGTAGTATCAAATGCCATATAGCCAAAATCCCCTACTGTGGGGCCAAAATTCTTACTAGCATGGATGGGCTCCTCCGCTTGGACCCACTTACTGACCTCCAATGCCTTTTAATACTCAATTGCCATTTTTGGACACACTATAGTTTCCAAATGTGTCTCACCTTACGAATGATCCAATTCTTCATTCACCATACTGGCCTCCAGTGTTGTCCAAGATACCAAGCGATTGTCTGAAATTCAATGGGAAAGAAAAAGAAGATCCTCAAGCCCATGTGATGACATATCACCTCTGGTGCTCTTCAAACTCTTACGTTGACGATTCCATTCATCTCCGTCTTTTCCAAAGAACCCTCATAGGTGCTACAGCCAAGTGGTACATCGAGCTTCCTCAAAGTGCTTACCATGACTTTAACTCTTTATCCATGGCTTTCCTCATGCATTTCCAGTTGTTGGTTCGCTATGAAACTAGCACCTATTTGCTCACATCACTTAAGTAAGATACTGCAACACACATCTGCGATCACATCCATGAATGGAGACCTAGACATCACTTGAACAAATTCAAGATTGCTGATCAGTTTCTCACCGAATGGTTCACTAAATAATTCGTGGCCCTAATTTCTCCCGATATAGCTATGGGTGGGTGCATTACTGAAGCACAAGCCATTGCTCGTGGCTAGTACTTAGATCTAGTTTACTCTCAGTCTGGCACTTTTTATGATTTATTACCCGATGCTCCATGACCATCATCTGATCCCATGACATCAAAGTCACAGGCTGCACCTCTTGTTGATGGAGTTATTGGTTCAGTGTCCTAGACCCCTGCTAAATCTTCTTCCAAACAGAAGTCGGTCTCAAATGTTGTTCCCAATAGTTCTTCCCAGAATCCACCTAGCCCTCGTAAAACTTCAGAGATCCATGTTGTCCAGTCTACTGCAGTGGAAAAATCCTTGAAAGGTAAGAAGAAATTCAAAGGCAAGGGTGAGGTCGATGCCCCAAAACAGGATCCTTCCAAATCATCTGCTAGTGAATCTTCACAACGGAAACCTAAGTATCCTTGCCTCATTTGCGAGGAGGACCACTATACCAAAGATTGTCCTTGACGATCCAAAGTTATTATTTTGCTCAAAGGGAGCCTAGTTGTCCTCAAAGAGCCATTTCCATCTTTGCAGACCCAAATGGTAGACCAACCTCAATCATCTGCTTCCTCAGGATCTCAAGTGTTCATGATGAGTACGCCTATTAATGTGGCTACTATATCAAAATATTACCAAACTCCTGCTTCGACAGCTGGGAAAGAGAAAGAAGCCACCCCTTCTTCTTCTACCTTGAGTTCTGCCCCTCTTCATATCAAGCACCCTAACCCTAATTCCACTATACGGCCACCCTCTCAAGGTGTGCTGAGGAAATCCTCATACAATCCCAATTCCTGAGCCACTCAACACTGTAATATTGTTTAGGATTTGGCTCACATGCCGTCAGCTATGTTGGCTCTCGAGGTACTCCAAAGCTACCCATCGCAATAGACATCTTTGCTGTTAGCTATCAGGGGTATTGATCCCACCAATTCCAATTTGATATGTTTTGATCTAGAGGACCATGTTTCACGCCTGCCTCATCAGATTGCCTTTCTCATTTAGGTAATCATCAATGAGAAGACCATCCATAGGACTGTCATCAATGAAGGTGCTTCCACCTGCATCATGTCAATCACATGCGGGAAGGCCATTGGTTCTCCTGCTTTGAACCAATTCCCGAACACTTTGGAAGCTTTTGATGGGCGCGATTTGCAACCCTTCGGTGTCTTACCTAAACTTGTCATTACTCTAGAGGGCAAGACAGTACAAGTCGAGGTAGAGATTGTTGATGCTAATCTCAATTACAATATTCTACTCAGACGGAGCTTGACCCATGCTATGCATCTTGTAGCCTCCTTCCTATTCTGTGTGATTCATTTTCCCCATAAAGGGATGGTTGTCACTATTGACTAGCTATCCTTCTTTGCCTCTTTCTCCTTGGATGGCAATGTTCTGTATGTCAAGCACACTAGTGCTCCCTATGAGAGTGTTGGGGTAGGTCTTTCCAAAGGTTCAACCTTAATCTAAATTTTTCCACTGCCACCTCCTCATGTTGCATTTGTCAACATGGTCTCTGTCAAATCTTATGCTTGGGTCATACCTTCACCAGATCTTGTTGATACCTGGGGCGAGGTTATGCCGCTTTGTCCTACCGAAATCAATTACGTGGAAATTGTTTCAGCCTCAAGTTCGCATCCTCTCATTCTTCTGTTTTGAAGACCTCTCTTGATACATATTCTCAATCCCCATGGCTCGGCACTTTGGAATCGCTTCATCCCTTCGCCGAGACTTTCCTTGCTGACGAAGGTATCATGGAAGTAATGTCTCTCAAGAAACCACCTTGGAAGGATACTCATCATCGTTCCCCATTCCTGCCTCGCGTGATAGTCATGTCTACTGGTCTTGAACAGTTTTCTTCTCAGATATCTATCGTCATGTCAACTTCACCTAAAATTGTCAAGATCCTTCAACTGAAGACACCTTTATCCCTTCATGGATTTAGTTTTTTTCTCCCTCCGTGAGTTTTTCCTGATTGCCCATTATTGCAATGGGCTTTCCATCTGACTCATAACCCTCCCTCGCCTAGGGAGCATGGGGGAAAAGCCTTATTTGAGTTCTACTCTGTTATTTGGCCAAGTCGATGCTTACTCGTCATGGCAATGGTAAAACTCCAATGTCCATCTGTGTTGATCGATTACCCAAGTCCCGCATGGACTCTCTCAAGAAGTACTATGCTTGGGTCATCTTGCATGGTTACTTGCGTACATTAGTGTGTCATTCATTTTTGTGCAGTATGGTTAGGTGTGTTAGTTTTCAAACAACTTTCCTATTTACTATGTTTTCCTTGCTTTGTAGATGTCTGTGACTCCCCACATCGGTTTTGCTGATGGTGCTTCCTGTAGTACCTGGAATCTATCATCTGTGGCATGGGCTATTTATGACCCTAATGGTGAGTTTATTGATCTTCAAGGTATTTTTTTAGGTCGCACAACTAACAACATTGTTGAATACAGTGCGATCATCAAACTATTATCAGAAGCCATTGCTCTTGACATTCGAGAGTTGGTTGTCAAGCTGGATTCACAGCTTGTCGTCCTTCAACTCAACAGGAAATATTCCATCACAAACCCACAAATATTGAGAATGTATCTCCATATTCATCTACTGGAAAGGCATTTTGATTAGATTACATATCATCATATTCCTAGACGCATGAATACATTGACCGATGCATTAGCTAATTATGTGTTGGACAGACATTTACGAAACATGTGAAAAGATAAAACAAACCATTTGTGCCATAGTAAGCAAGAAAATGCAGCATCTCTCTCTCTCTCTCTCTCTCTCTCTCTCTCTCTCTATATATATATATATATATATTATATATGGTGATAATGTTTGATACATCAGAACCCCAAAAATTAATATGTGTGTCCAAAATAACGTCAGCGGCTCACATGCCTCATATATTCGTGGCACACAGGCCTCAGAAAGTGTACATACTGGACCTAGGAACTAATCATCATGGTGATCGTGGTAGCATGACATGGTTCGTGCAACACGAGTTAGCAATCGGCAGATCCAGTCTGATACTCCCACCGTGTGCCTCTGGTACTAGCGAGGAATGTCTCCCACCTGAGCATAATATGGGATACCACTAGTCAACCCCTCAAGGTCCCATCATGATCTCCTCCTTGTTGTCACTCCCCTCCTGATAAGGAGCAACAACATCAATCAGGCGGGCGACACGCCTGCCTATTGGGGACAGCCCAGCAGGATTCTCTAGTCCAATGTTTGCATTAACAAAGCGAAATGTTATGAATATATATATATATCAAAAACAATTAAAAAAAATAACAAAATTAAAAAATTTTATTTTTTACCTTCATTGTCAAAATACTCTCCATCTAGTAGCACCATGTCTGGAAGTCAGTGCCACTATATGGCCAGTCCTCCACGCCAATCTTCTGTCGTTGTAGCCATGAAAAGGATGCAAGTTTGTATGACATGTGTTGGCCCCCAGTGATCCTGGGCATCAAAAAACTCTAGCGGACTGTAGGTTTTAACCCCGTACAGAAATTACCTGCATATGAATTCTAAATCACAAGAAAATAAAAAATGCGAGAGCATAACCCATAAAACACATATACACAGAGATTTCCCACTGGAT
>APFE031085555.1:0-12399 GCA_000404065.3 Pinus taeda | reverse complement strand
ACAAAATAAAGTTGAAACAATTAAGACCCCAAGTCTATTACAACCTTTATCCATTCCAAGCCAACATTGGGAGGAGGTTTCAATGGATTTTATCACAAGCTTACACAAGTCTGAAGGAAAGAGTCTCATCATGGTGGTAGTTGATATACTTACAAACTGTGCACACTTTTGTGCACTATCACATCCATTTAAAGACACTACAATTTCTACTATGGAAACAACTCAAAATCTATATGGAAACCCAAATATTATTGTAAGCGAAAAATATCCCATTTTGACGGGAAATTTTTGGAAATAATTATTTTCTTGCCTTTGTACTCAGTTAGCTCATAGCTCATCTTACCATCCTTAATCTAATGGGAAAATTGAGATAGTAGACAAATGTTTGGAAGGATACCTTCGTTGCTTTGTATGTGATAAACATACACAATGGGTCAAATGGTTACCTCTAGCTGAATGGTGGTATAACATTTCGTTCCATATTGCAGCAAAACTGACCCCATTTATGGCACTATATGTATATCATCCACCATCTATCACATCATATTTAAGAGAAAATTCTAAGGTTCAAGCATTGGAAGATCACATCAAGCATCAACAACAAGTTCTCCAACTCTTAAAGGATAACCTCACTTTGGTGCAGAATAAAATGAAACAACAGGAAGATCAAAATCACAGTGAAAGAAGTTTTGATGTAGGTGACTAGGTATTCCTACGACTACAACCATATGAAGAAATGTCCCTCACGAAATCTAAGAAAGATAATAATTATCACCAAATTATTATGGTTCGTACAAGGTGTTGCAAAAGATTGGTACTATGGCATAAAAATTGGAGTTTCCTGCAGCATCTCGAGTACACCCAGTTTTCGATGTTTCATTCTTAAATAAGGTTATAGGTGACAAACTCCCAGTTCAAACAATACTACCAAAACTTGATGAGGAAGGGAAAATCATATTCGAACCTGAAGCACTCATAGAAACAAGAACTCGATAGCTATGAAATCAATCAATTTTGGAGTATCTCATGAAGTGGAAGAACTTACTTGCTAAAGATTCCACATAGGAGGGTGATAATTTTATACAGAAGCATCGAAAACTACTAAAGCATTGAGGAAAACACTTTTTTGAAGGGGAGTGGCATGTTAGATCCCTATAATACTAGTGATTCCCCCATTACTATTCTAATTGTAACCCTTATTGTTATTCTTGTGTCCCTATTGTCCCCATATTGTTATTATTATGCCTCATAGAAGCCCACTATTGTTATTGTTGTGCCCTTATATTATTATTTTTATCTCGACTTTGATTATATTGTGACCCCTTAGACTCCTATATATAGAAAGGAGCTTTTGTCATTTGTATCATTCAAGAATTGGTCATTTGTGTAATGTAAAGGAGGTTTCCCCCTCAAAGAGGCTAATTTTGAAGGCGTTGATCTATATTTTCTTCTATTTTGTGAGCTTGTTGCATAACATTAATCTTGTGTGATATGTAAATCACTGATACATTCTTTCAGAAAAAAAATATTCATATGTTTACATATATGGGAACAAAAGAAAATATAAAATGAAAACAAAGGATTATTTAATGTATGTAATAACCAAAGTATTAATAGTAAAATAATATGTGTTAGAGTTTAAATGTGAATTATAAATTGAATGTGATACTCATAGATATCATTATAAAGTTGTCGCATACAATCCCTATGTTTAATGCATCTTCTTCTCCACATGGGTATTCACTGAGCACCATATTTATTTTTGATTTGGTTAACCAACTTACTATTGGGATAGATGGTTGGAATACTTTCTTTTAAATGATTAGAATAACAAGTGTTTCTGTTATTCAACCATCTAAATTATTTTGTCTTTGTTTTCTATTTCATTCTTTTCTCTTCATATAATGAAACACATGGTTGCATTGCCTTCACATTGTAGATAATATATTTATTGATGACGTCAATTTTTGAATTCAATAATTCAAAATAAATAGCTTCAAATCAAATATATATTATCAATTCCACTATAAGTAACCGTCGGATACAAATTTAGCAAATGATAAGTGAGTTACTCTTTGTCACAATCCTTTTTCCATTTGTTCAAAGTAGGTTCCCTTTTTTTGTCACCCCATTGGTCATCCCAAAATAATTCCCCTAGTTTGTCATTTATTTGTTTGATGCACTCACTATCATAATAGAAAAATGTGTATACCATTTACTCCTCTGCCATAACACCCTATAGGTTTTCCCTTTGTTAAACAAACCTCTTCAAATTTTTCATGTATCTCTTTAAGAAGAACATACAATGAGAAGAGATCACCCAAATTAATTCAACTTCATAAAGTAGGTTAATTAGAAAATCGATCTACAAGACCATAACATGCATTGGTAGTTCCTTCTCAAACATACAAACAATCTCATCCATCTCTTAATCACATTGTGAAATGTTATACATATGAATATCACATGGAATCCATGAATAACAAGGGAGTCCATCTATTTTTAATTGTATTGGGATGTTTTTTATCTATTTATAAAAAATACAAATTTATTACACATCATTGATCTGTAAATACAAAAAGGTGTTATATATCCGTGTAAATACAAAAAGGTGTTATATATCCGTGTTAGTGATGCAGTAGATTGCGAATGAGATTATTTTTCAAATTTTTGATAAGATATATGATAAAATTTGATTGCAGATATTTATTATTTTAGTTTGGTGAGATTATATTTTTATTATTATTTTAGTTTGGTGAGATTATATTTTTATCGTGTTTAATATATAGTTTGAGTGGGGCTAATGTGTTGGGTTGTGTTATATTTTTTCGAACTCTATATTAACTATGGTTTTGTGTGGTCTTATGTAAATCCCTTCAAGGAACTAAGGTTATGTCTTATAATATACCGATGATGGTTTATAGGATACTCATACATTTATAATATGTATATTTTAACATTGAAGGTGGCACTTAATTTTTGTAGCATGGTTAAAACTACCCTACATAATGATTAAACAAGTATTTTTTTTTCCATTATAAGTTAAAAATCATAACTGTTACTAATAAACTTATAAAAACATTACATTTTATAAAAAATTGATAAATAATTTTTATTAAATAGGTAAGTTTCTTAAAAAATTCTAAGATCTTTTCCATATTCTTTTTAATTGAACACTATAAATAAAAGTATATCTAAAATTATTTAGTGAAATGTTTTAATTTTATTTATAAATAATCTACATTCAATTTTTCAAAATTAAAATTTGATAGTTATAGTTATGTTAGATTTGTTTTTTACCATTATTTATTTGAGACCATGAATAAAAGTGATATAAATAAAACCTTAATGAAATGATAAGATGAAGTGAAATAAAACACAAGAATATATACAAAATGAAACGATGAACTCATATATATATATATATATATATATATATATTATATATATATATATATTATATATATATATATAGTATTATACATACAGCGAGGAGAACTAGTAAGAGTGTGTGTATATATACAAAATTAATGAACCTGAGTAAAAAGTTAAGATGAAGAACTTGACAAATAGGATGTTAGGAACACTCGGTACTTATTATTTCTACCCAATTTATTTCCACATCTCTTAAATGCCTTACTAAATTATTTTTTAAAAGATAATATATATAAAAATTTATCAGTTGTCTATGTTTAATATTTTTTTAAATAATTTATTGAGGATTTTTCCTGATATTTAATTACATAGTTTTTTTTCCTTAATTATTGTTTTGATTCATTAACATGATTCATCATCACAACAAAAAAAATGCCCTATCATAATAAAGAATAAAAAAAACTAATCTATCAACAAATATAAATGGCCAAAATGAATTATACTTCAACAAGCATAAATGACCAAAATACATCATATTCCAAATATAAAACTTTGAAGAAATCAAATAAAATCAATAAATTTTAATATTAAATTAAAATATCAACATGAGGTTTTAAAATATCATGTTGTTTTTCAAATAATAAGAAGATAGTAATAAATGTAACTAGTTAAAACTCTGAACCAATCAAATAAATCAATAAAATTTAATATTAAATTTAATATTAAAGTAAAATATCAACATTGGGTTTTAAAATATCTTGTTATTTTTCAAAAAATAAGAAGACAGGTAATAAATGTCTACTAGTAAAACAAACTGATGTGATTAATTGTAACAAAAATTTCAAGAAAAAAATGGATTATTGACGCTTGAAATCAACTATTTTACTTTTAAAGTTGAATAATTAAATGCAAGAGGATTACAAAAAATATTTATCTTCCAGTTGAATAATTAGATGAAAAAGAATTTAGATACAAAATTATTATTTAAGAGAGATGAAATACTTATAAAATTCTAAAGTAAGAAATATGTCATTTTTGAGGAAGATTAAATAATTATAACAATCTAAAATAAGAAATATGTCATTTTTATTGTAAAATAGTTAAATCCAATTGGTTATAGAAAAAATATTAATTCTTATTATTTTATTATAATGGTTGTTGAAATGTCAATTATAAAAAGAAAAAATACATAAAATTTCATAATTATGAAACTGACTTTTAACATGATGACAATATTATTTCTTAAAATCACAATTTCATTTCAAAGTATTTATGGAATATTAATGCAATTCATTCTACCAAGTAAAAGGGTTTGGTCATATGTTTCTTGGGTAAATAAATATTGTATATTTTATTTTATTAAAATAAAGTAGCGATGAATATAATATTTTTGTCTTTTCTAATCATTTTATAATTTATTATTCAAAAATATTATGAATCCCATGCAACATAGTTGTAGAATAAAATTGTAAAAAAAAAAACCTATTAGACACATGTGGGCCAACCCCCTTATAGTAAAGTTTATCCCTCAACCCACGATAAGAGGAAAAGAATAGGAGTAATGACCCTTTGAGAAAAACACAAGAGTGTTAGTCATCCTGTTGTTATACAAATTACAATGATCTTGATGACTACAAAATGGGAGATTATCAATTGTAGGGTTGTTATAAGATATATATTCATGTGATGATTAATATGTTGTATGGTGGGTGAAAGTTAATGATGGTATCTCATGACATATTAGTGATAATAAAAACATGAAAAAAATCATCAATCAATTTGGAGGATTGATTTTAGATACCTCCAAAAAGAGTTTGAAAATGATGTAAAAAAGAAAATGAATTAGCTTCCAAACATACCATTTTTATTTATATAGAAATTTTGTATGACTGCATGACATTTGAGTTTTCCTAAAATGAGTATGTTAATTTTCCAAATGTATATGTTTACATGCTAATTTTGAGTACCTGAACAATGGATATTAATGGATATTCCCTACAAATAATTGTAGAATTGTAGAGAAGATATTGTTCTAGTGGACAATGATTTTTTCAAAATATGTATTGTTGATTTGATATTTTATTAAATTATAAATGTCATTATATCTTTTAAATAACAATTTCTTGCATTAATTATAACTAAAAGAATCTTAGAATTATGAAACAATTTTTTTAGATGGTAGATTTCAATCTCTTCTAGTGCACCGTACAATTTCCTTATATGAAGGCAAAAATATGTTAAATATATGTGTATGTGTGTGTGTGTGTATTCACACTATTGAAACTATGTATGATACTTCCAAGATTGCATGCACACTTTTGGGACTAAATTATTTTGTCTAGTGTATTCCCATCCTCTTCAAGTAGGGATATTAATGACATTAGAGGATTTCCAGGAATGCATGGACACTTTCGTCACTAAATTAATTTGTCTAGTGTATACCGCTCCTCTTCAGGTAGGGATATTAATGACGTTATAGGATTTGAGCATTGAATATTGGTAATAGATTCCTTAACATGGTAAACGAAGGAAACTTGACCCCTAGGCCATAAAGGTTTCTTCTAAGTGAATTTCTCTAGACCAACAACTTGAATCACCACACATGGAATCTTGAGGGCATCCTTACCTTTCAAGTAGGGATATGTGCATCACTAGAATATTTTGATCAATAGTTATGAGCCATGAGGCCCTTAACATGGCCATGGGACGTAGCACATTTATTCAACCCTAAAGACATATATTTGAAATACATGTTTTGAAGAACCTTTGAAAACACCACCAAATACCTATAAAGGTAATATGTTACTTTTATTAGGGATATGGGTGTTATTAGGGGAATTTTGATACTGCATACATCACTCTCTCTGCACTAGTCATCTTTGAAGGAAGAAATATATGCCTTACACCATAAATGAAGTTTGTAGGAATTAAGGTTCAATAAATAGACCTTGATCAACTACGCATGACCTCTTCAACTTATACATACACTTTGAGAGTGGATATTAATGATAAACACTACTAGAAGGTTTTGATCACCACACATAGGTGATTTGAAAGTATACATGGTTAATGGAGGAAAATTCATCCTTAGGATGTAAGGGGAGCTCCCAAGAATTCAACTTCAATATCAAGGCCTCAAAGCACCAAGTGTAATGCTTTGAGAGTATTGTCTCCCTCTTAGTTGGTACGTGGGCATGATTAGAAGATTTAAGCTCTAAGTATGAGATTCATTTCGTTGACCATGGTTAAGGGAGAAATGTCTTGCCTCAAGCTTTGAAGGTAGCTTCTTAGTCTAAAGAAACATGAACAAGGATTTGGACCACCACACGAGACCTTCATATGGTATCTTTGGCCTTGAAGAGTGATATGAGCCTTATTATAAGGTTTTTAGCATTAGATTTTGGTCATAGTGCCCTAAACATGGTTGGGCGAGGAAACCATATCCTTAGGCCCTAAAGAAATATTTTAGGCGTTTCCGGCCAATAATATCACCTAAAGTACTTAGGGCCTCAAACTTGGGAAGGAGAAAAAAAATGAACCTTGGGCCATAATGGAAGCTTATGTTTATCCAAGGTAAAGAAGGATGCCTCCACAGGGTCTCCACTTACTCAACCTATGTCATAATTCCTATATTTTTGGGATATTAAAGAATAACAACTATCTCACTAGATATTGACAAGAACCTCCTAAGATACATCAATAGAATCTCAAAGCTATACATTCTTTTAATAGAAATAACCCCTATTTTTAGTATACTTCCCTTATTTTTATTGAATAGAAATTTTTATACTCCATATTTCCTATAATTCCACCCTACTCCACATCCCTACCTACTCACCCAGTATCAATAACGAATTGAATATTTTTTTCATAATTTAAGAAACCCTTTCATGAATGAACACAATAATCTATTTTTAATAAGGTGAAGGATTCATAGATGCCTCAAATAATTAGAAATGACCTCCTAAGGATATCATTGTCCTGTCATTGGGGATGTCAATTCCACTAGGCATATTTATGTAGTTGTTATGTGTCCAAAATTTTGGAAGTGATATAGGCAAGAAGGTTATGAATTACTTCCTAAAGAAATATTTGACGAATTTAGGGAATGTCCTTCTTTAGATTCTCAAAGGTTTTCTTTAAAGTTTTAAATGCCTCAAAACTTTCTTTAGAGATTTGGATTCCTTAAATATTTAATTAGGACCTAAAGCATCATCTTTCCCTCTATATCATTTGAAGGTCCCAAAAAACATGCTTACTATTAAAAACTGCCTAATGGAATTGGCATTCCCAATCACAGGATAAAGATATCCTTAGGAGGCCATGTATGGTTATTCAAGGCACTCTTGTTTTTCTTGGGTGAATGAAAGGTTATGTTACTACCTAAGATTCATATTTCCTCCAATGACTAGGTCTGGGGACCTAAGACCTAGGTTTGAGGTGACATTATTTCCCTAGATGCCTAAAGTATTTATGTAATGCCTAAGTTTAGGGTTTCTCCCCCAACAACATTCAAGGCACCATTTCCCAACTATTAATTAAAAGATTCTAATGGAGCCCATATCCACTCTTAATGGAAAAATATCTAACAAGAAGGTCTTATGTCATGGCTTAAGTCCTCACTCATGTCCCTTTAACCTTAGACTCTACATTTAGGGCTTAAGGCCTAATTTTATTCCTGCGACCATGATCAACGTTATTTTGGATGCCTCAAATATTTCTGTATGACATAACATATTGCTCTCTTCCCTAGATCACTTTTAGGGCCCTAGGACACATACATATGACTCAAAACCACTTAGTGGCATTGGCATCTCTGGTCATAGGCCAAGTGCACCATCATGAGGCCATGTTTCATTGGTGAAGTCCTTATTTTTGGAACTAGATGGATAAAAAATTCATTTATAGCCTAAAATTCATGTTACCACCCTTAACCATGTCTAGGGCCATAAGATATATGTTTGAGGTGAAATTATTTTCCACAAGTACTTAAAATATTTCTTGAAGACCTAAGACTACGACTTTCTATTCCAAAAATGATTCATATTAGATAATTATGTTATTTGTTATCCATATTAAGGATTTTATATTTAAAAAATTAGAGGAATCATCTAACAAGACCATATTTACTCGTGTGTTCTAGTTGGGAAAGTTGGGGTTTAAATCCATTCATAGGAAGTTTGAGGACTTTAATGATTTTTTTTGGGTCTAAAAACTATCTCTTTTACTAGAACCACTAGCACTATTGCACACTCATATTCCTTTCAAATTGCACGAGAATGACCTCAAACAAATTTTGAATGAAGATGTTATTCCACCCAGAAAACAACCATCCCATTTTTTCCACCATTATTTGAGAGGATGCCATGTTAGCCCCATTAGTGACAAGAAAGGGACAAACCACGCAACCATGATAAATAATAAAATTTCAATTCATATTGAGTGTTTAATATGCTAAATTTAATCCCTATTTGGCTATCTAGATGTAATATAAGGGTTTATGTCATGTAGAAGCCTACAAGCCATAGGTATCACTCTATACTTGTACCCTTTCTATTCATACAAGGAGAGAATTTATCATCCTCATCATCAAGTTGGATTTTCTTAAACAATTTCCCATATAATATCTTTCTCTCTTGTGGTTTATGAGTAATTGTTTTTATATGTTCTATATTTTGAACATTTTAATATATTATATGCATAAGAAGAAAATAACAACTTGATAAATCCATCCATAAAATCTAAAGAAAAATTAACATAATATATATTTCCATATTTCATTAAATATTTATTAGATGTATGTGGTAAAGTGTCTAGTGGAATGTCCATAATATTTTATAGATGAAAAAATATTCAGGGAAACATGCCAAAAACCTAGTGCTAAAACTCTTCCAAAATAGCTTATATCACCTCTTAAATTCCAAAGATCCCATAAATATCTACTATTAGTGGTTCAAATCCTTATTCATGTCTCTTCAGCCTTAAAATATATCTTTGTAGAATAAGGTCTAAGTTCCCTCCTATACACATGGTCAAGGCTAGCATTGAAAATTGACACGTAACGTTAGTTATAAGTTTTTAAAATTTTCCTTTAAATATGAAACATAGAGATAACTTTTAAAATAACTTTTCTATGTAGTTGTAGTGTAATGCTCGTGCGCATCTGAGCGTATGCCACCCATTGGATATTGTATAGGGCCCATCGTTATCGAGATAGAGATGGATCAGTGCAAAGTCGTATTAGTATAGCTGTGATGAAGATAAAAGACAAAGCCGAAGATTAGCCATTTCAATATTGTGATCATTGTCACCCTGATGAACAGTGCAATTCCACACTATTAATAGAGATGAAGGCAATGCCCTAATGTGTGGCTCTAAGCGCTATAATCCTTTCATCTCTTTGCATTTTAATTTTCTTTTTCTGTTCTGTGTGTGGCTGTGGAGATGGCTCCGAGCAGCTCATGGTGACACTATCAAGTTTAAACGAGTGGAAGAGCTCGTCGTCGGCGCTACAGAAGGTGCTAGCGTTCCCTGAACTGAAGTGTCGAAAGGTGACGGGCCTGCGGAAAAGGTCGCAGGAAGCTGTGCACGAGATGGTAGAGTCGATTATCGACAACAACGATGTAAACGACCCGTTTTACGTTCTGGACCTGGGAGTCGTGGTGGATTTGTGGCACAAATGGCAGGAGGCCTTCCCAAACGTGTGCCTCTTTTACGCCGTCAAGTGTAACCCAGATCTAGCGTTATTGTCGGCCCTAGCCGCGCTTGGGTCCGGATTCGACTGCGCCAGCCGGGTGGAGATCGAAGCCATCCTTAAGCTCGCCGTCTCGCCCGATCGTATCGTGTACGCGAATCCGTGCAAGGCAGAGACACACCTCAAATACGCGGCGAGCGTCGGCGTGTATTTAACCACGTTCGATTCCATTCATGAAGTTGAGAAAATCAAGAAGTTCCACCCGCAGTGCGCATTGTTGCTGAGGGTGAAGGTACCCGACGAAGACGCGGGTGGTGCACGGTGCCCGTTGGGCAGCAAGTACGGAGCCCTGCCGGACGAAGTCTACCCGTTGCTGCAGGCGGCAAAGGGGTCCGGCCTCACCGTGCGGGGCGTCTCGTTTCACGTCGGAAGTGGTGTCTCGCGCTCTGGCGTCTACCACGGTGCTGTTGCGGCTGCTCGCGGCGTTTTCGATTCGGCTTCTCGACTCGGGTTGCCCAAATTTGGTATTCTTAACATCGGCGGCGGTTTCACCGCAGGAACGCTATTTGCAGAGGTCGCGGGTACTGTCCAATCCGCCTTAAAAACATACTTCCCCGATGCAACAGCGATTTCCCTTATGGCTGAACCGGGTCGATATTTCGCCGAGACCTCATTCTGGCTGGCCTCCAGTATAATCGGCAAAAGGGTAAGAGGAGAGGTAAGGGAGTATTGGATTAACGACGGCATCTATGGCTCCATGAATTGTCTTCTCCACGATAACGCTGTCATCACTGCGCTGCCTCTGGCCTGCAAATCCAGCCGATCGAATACTTCCTGCAACGGGCTGCCCAGATATCCATCAACCGGTTTTGGACCCACCTGCGACGCTTTCGACACCGTGCTGACCGATTACTTGTTGCCGGAGCTGGGTCTGGGTGACTGGCTTGTTTTTCCCAGCATGGGAGCTTACGCTGCCGCCACCGGGTCTAATTTTAATGGCTTCTCCATTTCTGCCATTCCAACCTACTGTGCTGCCTCCATGCCTCCCTAGACATCCCAAATCAAACGATCTACTGAGATCTTTATGATTGAGCTTAATTATAGGAGATAAATCCAATAGGATATTATATCGCCAATCCCGATCTCATCAATCGAAAAGCTTATTCACGTCTTTACAGACAATAATCTACCAGAAGATGGACATTCTTATTATTAGAAATCACATGTATAGCTGAAATGCGTTACAGGGTACACTACGTTAAATGAGATTTCCGCCACCATTCGAGAAATGAGATAACCGTGCTGTAAATGTTGTTTTTTCACTCTTTTTCTATTTATTATGTTCGACTTTGATTAATGGAATCGGTCAAATAAAAATGAAAGACAGGAAGTGCATCTACAGAGAAAAAAATGCAAGAAAAATAATTCTAAGTAAAATAAAAAAAAATTACCTTTTTTTTAAATAGAAAAATTATCTTTTTATTACCAAAGTTGCTACAGAACGGCTGGCCATTCGCAACACGTTCCTTCCATTTACGTAACATGACAGTGGCTCCGGATTTTAGATTTTATCACTCCAGGTAATAATCTCGAGCTTTTTATTTCACCGTGTACAATGACTTTCCATGTCCGATGCAGCTATTTTCACCAAGATGCTTCTTGGACGATGGGGTAAATATGTTATTTTCCTCCTTATTTGCTGGAGATCAGTTTGGTATTGTATTTGCTGTCATCACTGCGCTGCCTTTGGCCTGCAAATCCAGGCGATCCAGTACTTCCTGCAACCGGCGGCCCAGATATCCATCTACCTTTTTTGGACCCACCTGCGACGCTTTCGACACCGTGTTCACCGGTTTCTTGTTGCCGGAGCTGGGCGTGGGTGTCTGACTTGTTTTTCCCAACATGGGCGTTTACGCTGCTTCCGCCGGGTCTAATTTTAATGGCTTATCCATTTCTGCCATTCCCACCTACTGCGCTGCCTCCATGCCTCCCTAGACATCACAAATCAAACGATCTACTGAGATCCTTATGACAGCTTAATTATAGAAAGTGAATCCAATAGGATATTATATCGCCAATCTCCATCTCATCAATTGAAAAGCTTATTCACGGCCTTATAGACAATAATCTACCAGAAGATGGACATTCCTATTATTACAAATCACATGCATAGCTGAAATGCGTTACAGTAGAGTACGTTAAATAAGATTTCCACCACTATTCGAGAAATGAGATAATCGTGCTGTAAATGTTCTTTTTTCACTCTTTTTCTATTTATTATGTCCGACTTTGATTAATGGAACTGGTAAGATAGGCAGGAAGTCCATCTA
>APFE031085553.1:0-19334 GCA_000404065.3 Pinus taeda | reverse complement strand
TATTTTCCATTAATGAAATGAAGTATTATTTCCGCTGCATCTCTTTACTTATGGTTATCACATCTCTGTATTTATGGTTATCTCTGTAATCTATTGCGTTCCTGTTTAAATCCGGATCAACAATTCCCTCACTTAACAATTGACTAATGAAAAGCTTTTGGTAGTCCAAAAGCTCCTCAATGGGGAGGATTGATCGAGGTGGATCTTCAGATACAATGGCATGGAAAAGCTCAGAATGAAGTCAACTCGGGACTAGACCGTAGATCTCGTTGTCCTGATTCCAATGGCGTGAATGACACTTCAATCCGAGTTTGGATGGTGAAGTTATCGCGAAGAGAAGGTTGCTTTGTTTCTTAAGGAAATGAGATTGTTTCCTTTAAAAATGGGTTTTAAGCCTTAAAGGAAAAATTGCAATCGAAGGATTCATGGGGGCGAACTTAAGAAAGGCGTAGTAGAACCCCGATCTCCGATTAAATCAGATCGGCGACCGAAGGGAGATCGGGTCGAAGTAAGGCCTTATATGTATATGTATATGTATATGTATATGTATATGTATATGTATATGTATATGGATATGGATATTGATATGGATATGCATATGCATATGCATATGCATATGCATATGCATGTATGTATGTACATATGTACGTAAGTATGTATGTATGTATGTATTGGTGTAGGCACAGCGATCGGCGATAAAATGATCGGCGGGATAGTTATCAGGACACCGAGGCAATATGCGAGCGGGATGCTGACACGATTGATCAACGTCGATATCGGCAATCGGCGGTGGGTCATCCCCGTTAAACAAGATTGTGCACCCAACGATACGCCGATTGTGATATCCGGTCAGGACCCAATAAGAATATAAGCCCGATTTAATAAGTTTTGAAGTCCAGGTAAAAGGATTTTTGCCTGATTTCAGTGCTTTCTTGGGAATTTTTTGGTTTCAACCATAAAAAGGCCATTTTAAGGAGCGGTTGTGCCTACTGATCCTTCCACGCCACCGGCCTCTATTATGAACCAAACAAGCCCTAATTTAAATGGGATCCTGTCTAAAAACCCATTATAAAAACACGATAATTGGAAAGAGCACGGAGGACGGCATTTTTGCAGCACGTTGTTTCGTTGGCAGGAGGCCGAGAGTGCATTTTGTCTGTTGGGACAAGTTTTAGATGTTTTCAACCCCTTTCAGTGCCACAAACAATTTGATGCTACCCACTTCTCCATCTAAGGTTTCCATTGCACAACCATCTTCCAAAATGGAGATGTAAGCCTCTTGTATGCAATTGATGATTGTAATTCTCTTCTTTCATGCCATTTAATATAAAGGCCTCCCCATTGTTGAGCAGGGCCTAGAGACGTAGTCCGAATTGGACGAACTCCATTATCAAGCCTTGGTGTCTTCTTTTGTGCCTTATATGTGTTTTCTCCTTCTTTTTCTGTGTGCACTTTAAATTTCGGTGTTAAGCTGCAATTTTGTGTGTGATTCTTTTCATACATCTATAAGTGAAAACATCATGGATCATCTACTAAAGAGTATTTCCACAGGAAGGATGTTGTTCTGCGGTCAATTAATTTTAGAAATTAACAAAAAATAAATAAAAAAGGGGTAACTAGGCATAAAGGTTTACCAAGCAACCGTGAACTGCAATATACACCTTGGCGAACCAAGGACTTAACATACGTCAACCAATCTCCCTGAATGTTGTGTTTGGTATATCATGGTATACAAGGCGGCAAACTCGATTACCTATGGAATGGATAGCAACCTATAGGAGACTCCCAAAATATACTCAACGGTACGAGGGAGTGCAATCCATAGTAGTGTTGTCTAATGCGTCACTGTTCGATGAGAGTGTTCCCATATACTTTTCATGCATGGAGCGTTGTCCGATATACCCGAAGCTAAGTGGAGAATGATCTTGTGCACTTACGTACATGGAATGATATTTCACCCCTTGGATGCAATGCTGGAAAACAACGACAACTCCTACGTTTAACGACGTCGGAACACATCTCTAGCCTAGGCCTCTAGATGTTTCCGTTAATGTTCCAAATGCTCCTTAGGTTAATTGAGATAAATTTTAAAGTTGATCTCGAATTATGTTTCGGTTTTGAGGCTAAAAAATAAATGTCACCTAAACACACCTACGATGCAACTAATATGAAAAAATCATTATTTTCATTTCAATTAAAGCTATCTAGTGTAGGGAAGAAGTGTAAACATTGATGCAACAATCAAATATGCAACCAACAATAACTTCCTAACTAGATCTTTCAATTCAACAATTCCAATGCAATGATAAAAAAGTAAATGAATTTTAATTCACTAAAGTTCACCTACATGAAATTTTTATTTTAAAATGAATGAAGATGCACTTATCAGCTTTCAACACCAAGCAATGTAATCTACGCTCAATGACAATCTCAAAAACAACTTTCCAGTGAAATGTAATCTAATGCAATTTCTAGAAGTAATGATTAATTTTAGATGAAGGCTTAATAAATGCAAATGCAATTTCTCTTTGGTTTTCAAAAGAACTAGAAAATGCTTATCAGACAACAAATCAATAACACATGAAAGCAACAAAACAATAAATTCGATTACCTAAAGAACTAAAAATTCAACCAAAGTTCGTTTTTCACTACTTAAACATGGAACAAAATTTTGCAAAGCACAAAGAATCTAACAACAATGAGTCAAAATTCTATGCACACAGAGTGGGAGAAAGAATTTAGAGATCAAGACATTCTAGGTCTTCCGTCAGAAACTCTAAAAAAATCTCATTTTTTGGACCAACACTATTGTAATGGTCAAAATCCACGCTGACAAGGTCTTCAACGCTACTATAACCAGCAAAATTCGTGTTGAAAACGATTTGTTTTGCATAAAAAAGCACCCTGGATGAGAAAATCTTAGGGAAAAACAAACAAAGTTGAATAGAGACCTAGATTTGACACTCTAAACCACACACCACTAGGAATGTGGATCCACAATTAATCAAAGTTATGGATCACTAAGAGGTTGGAAAAACTTACCAAAAGAGACCAAAAACAAAAGGAGGTTTGAAGGGTTATGTACTCCTCAGTGGAGTGGCTTCATTGTTGTGCAGGCAATCCTTTCTGCGGACATAAATGCTCCCTCTAGTCCTATGGGAGGATCTAGCAACTATAGAAAACAATTACATGCAAAATTCCCTAATTCATGCTAGAAAATACAAGGAGGATAAATCTCCTACCTCTCTCTGATGCTAATACCCTTGATGTCAACCTTGACTATCTGGCTTCCAAGCTCAAGATCTCCTCTTTGTTGGTGTAGATGAGTGCTTCCAAGAAAGATCAAGTGGAGACAAAAAAACTATACAAAGCACAACATCTTCTAATACAAATTATGTAACAGATCAAGGACCATTACAATAAATGGACAATAATTGACACGCTTATGGAAAGAAAACACATATTGTATTATTATAGATGAAAAAGGGAGCATTACAACCAATGAAGCCTTGATGTTGGAAGCCCCCTTCAAGTGAGATTCCAAGTCCAAGCCTTAGCCTTCAAACACCTTTTTCCTTTGCAAATGGGCAACAATTGGGCATAATTCAGCAGCAGGATGGCAAACAAACATTAGTGGAAGATGGGCAATTCATTTATAGGGAAGGAGAGGGAGTTGAGGATCTATGAAAAGAAGGAGAAGTTCCACATCTCAAGGGAGAGATCAATGGAAGTAAGATCTAGGGTTAGGAATGGGAGGTCTCATTCTAGTCTTCATTCACTTGAAACCACATCGTTTTTCTTGAGCTTTCTAGTAAGAGAAGCTTCTCCTCCATTTTGGGAAAAACTGCCTGAAGAGGACCAATGCGAATTTTCTTGATAGAAGTAGTGTTGGCAACACTAGTCACTAGTTATGCAAAAGGTTACCAGCACAGGTTTCCCTGATAAAAGTAGCGTTGGGCTTGCAAAACAAGGTTTTTGACAAGCTCTTCAGAATGCTTTCAAGGCAAGTTTTCTTCCTTTTCTTCAGGGATGTTCCAAACATGTTTCATGGTGAATACATTGTTTGCGACAACTTTTATCTTGACGATATGAAGTGTGACACTTCAGGATACAAGACTGGGAGTGCGACAAAATACTATATAACAAATATCCTCACAAAGCCTTTGGCGAAGGTCAAATTCTTATCCTTTCAAGAGAGACTTGGAGTCGTGGAAAGACCCTCCCACGAGGGTCCCGCTTGAGTTGGACACTGAGCTCTAGGAGCTCCTGGGGGCTTGCGGTACTTCTTGGAGCTATGAGCGACCGTAGGGTGAGTGGTTCACCTTCCCCTAAAAGACACATGTGTGTAGGGTGAGTGATTCACCTTCCCCTACGACTGACATATGCATAGGATGAGTGGTTCACCTTCTCCTATGGCATATGAGCAGGATGAGTGGTTCACCTTCTCTTGTTAATGTACCAGCATACATCCTATCCATGTAGTCCGGGACTCATGGGAAGTACCTCTGATCTAGACAATGAGTTGGGAAACATGGATAGGGACCATAACGCTTACAATGGAGGCATTGTGTATTGTCATACTCCCTATGTATAGGATGCATGGTGTTCAACAACTTGATCTGGGATAATTTGAGGTTCTGCCTCTGGATTGACTTTTGTCAGTGGAGAGTGGTAAGGTCTTATGACTCACTCTTGATCGATTATTCTTCATTATTACTTCACGGTTCAGCAAAGCAAAGATGAGATGATATAGTTGGTTCATGACGACATGATAACATGATGACGACAAATGGATTGGCAAGTGGAATTCTCCCTAGCTGAGAGGGAATGTTAAAATTGGCAACTAGGGCCAAATTCCACCTTGGGAAAGCTCATTTGATGGATATGATGATTGTATTGGATTCCTCTTTTTGAGAGGTCCAAGATAGATATAAAGATCATCTCATTCGGACAAGCGTGCGATTTTGAATTTATGCCCACACATGTGCAAATTGTTCAGGTTAGCTTCATCATTATGTAGGCTCAAGGAGCCCAATGGATGTGTCTCTTCACCCACAAAGAATTGTATAAATACAAGAGACCTCACACCTCATTTGGCACATTCATCACTCACATATTCTTCTCTCTCTTCATTAGATTGGTTCGTACAACTATTAGGTAGCCTCACATGTGTGGCAAGGAGGACAAATTTTCTGGGCAAAATTACAGGCCGAAATTTCAGACTTCAAAGACAGGTTTGACCAGCATTGACCGATGGGTTTCTAAGCAAGTGTGTTTTAAGGATCAAATGTTCGATTCTTCTAGGCTGCATTACTGGGCACAAAAACCGAGAAATTATGGGTTGTTTGATCTGCATTGACTTCAGGGTTGACTGTGGTTTGACCACAAAAAATTACAACAATTTTCTCTCTCCTTTGACTGAGTTTGACTGATTCGTTTTGGGTTGAATTCATCCTCTTGATCAGGCCGAGTTTGACTGAGGAAGACCGATTTGCTTTGGGGACGATTTGTTATTGTTTTAACCAATGTTGAATTTCTGGTTAGGGCTGAAGTTTGACTATAGTTGATTGCATAAATTTACAGGGCTATTTTGACTTTGTATTGGGCAAGTCAATTTGCCTTTTATACTCTCTCTTTCTCTACTAAAATTTTGATTTAATAATAAGAAGAATTGATCAAAAGGTTTTCCCCATATTGGGGTTTTTCCCTGACATCTGCCAAACTAGTGTCCTCTTGCCTTGGCTTGTCTTATGCACTTTATTTCATGTTCTATCTGATTTTACTTTCAACATGATTACTGTGATTGTTATTGTTATTGGAAATTGTTATTAGATTGCTAAGGAACATTGAAGTAAATTGTGCTAAGCATAGAACATACCATTGTTAACTAAAATTAACAGTGAGGGACAACACAAGATTCAACCCTCCTATCCTTAAGAATTGGATGAGACATATTCAAAATCTGGTAAGAATCTTCCAACATGTATAATTTCCTCACATATATAGGGATCAAAATTGGATTGTTGATCTTCTATCCAAGAGAGGGGTTTCTAAGGAAACACGTAAGTTTTTCTTTACAACTTATGAATATGGGATAATGGTTAATGTTGGAAGCATAGACTATTCATAGATGAAAATGTATCAATTTTTGGGGAACTATTTGCAAGGTCTATGCAATACTTTTTGGATATATGTAAAGTTATAATAGAATAGATGAAAAAAAATATGAGAAGGATCCATTAATGATTTGTATGTATGGAAATTAATGAAACAATAGGTAGGTAGGCAGTACTATAGGGGATTGTTATCAGAACTATTATGATACAGTAGAAATAGAATAAACATAAAGGAAGAAGAGATTCTGAGTGCATGTACTATCTTTTATATATATTATTATGAAGAAGTAGCGTTTTTTTCCTCTAAAAAAAATATCGTTCTTTGGATGAATGATAAAGATAGGTGTGCTACGATGAGCTTGAACCACAACGTCAACATCCTCATCCAATTCATTAGTTTTCTCATCTCCGATGAGTTCATTATGCATAGGTGGTTGCCTTTCAACACCATATATTGTTTTTGGTGAAAGAAATGGTTTCATTATTTTGTGCCAATGCAAGGAAATCCTTTTGAGCCTCCCAATGTGTCTCAGATATAGAAGCAATGTCACTTGCTCTAATGCATTGACCATGGCACCGTCCCATCTTAACCATTAGCTTCAACTGGAACAATTATTTCATCTAGATGGGTTCAGGGATCTATTTCCACTGCTACAACACCCTCCAAAATTTTGGCCTGCACCTAAACTTTGGAGCCTACTTTGACTTTGTAAGTGTTGCTTCCAATAGTAGGGGTCACTCAATGTCGCAAGTTGCAAAAGCAGAGTTATGGTTCATTTCAAGGGGTAAATTTGGTGTTAATGAACCCTATTTATCATATAGACATGTATTAGACTCATTCCCAAAGTTTCATGCATTGTCACACTAGTATTGCCACTGTCATCACAAAGTACATCCTAACTATCGCACTTGGAGGACATTGTTGTACTACCATCACATTGAGGGGATCATGTTGTTCTTCTAAACTAAGTCTTCAATGTTGTGTCATTAATTGTTCTGAGTGTGTGTGATCATCCATAGGTCCAATCTTAGTTTCACTTCTACCTCACTGATCCCACACCTAGTCGAATTTTCGAAATCTTCATGCTCGATCAACTTCACCTTACTCAGCCTCTTGGAATTGCGCATTACACAAAAGCAAGCCTCAAGCTGATCCCTTGCCTCCTGAAACTGCACAATGCATAGTTCCTGCCTCCAACAACTACACATTGCACAACCACAATGCTCAACCTTGGCCTCTGGACCTCCATAATTACGCAATTCACCCTCCTAGTTAGTCTCCTTCTGTGCATTGCGTAGTGACAAGCATTAAGATGTCTCCCTGCCTCCTTGAGCTGCATAATACCCTGACCTCTTTTCCTCCTGTACTGTGCATTAGGAAACCTCAAGGCTCAAGACTGCCTCATTGAGCTCCTCAACTGTGCAGTCATCTTGCCCAAGCCTCCAAAACTACGCATTGTGCAGTCTCAAGTTTCAGTCCATCATTGTTGGACCCTGGAACTACACACTGCATAATCCCTAAGTCTACCTTTCTGTCCAACACCCAGTTCCAGTTCAATCAACATTGTTCATGAGACAAGATAGACTAGGAGTTTTTAGGATTGATGTTTTCTTGTCATGAGTGATTTTCAGTTGCAGGTACTATACTTTTTCATGACGGGATGATCATTGAGAAAAAGTAGTCCATGCTAGAAGACACTTATGAAGCTATAAAGACAAACATATCATTTAGCAAGGAGATAAAGGGACATCAGACTGAGACAAAAATTGGAAGATCAAGATCATAGGGGAGACTCTCTATCTTCAAGCCTTATGAAGGAAGAGGAGAAAGAGCATGTACCATCTCTAGAGAAGACAAAAGGATAGTAGCAAGAAGAGTGGCTTGGCATTGCCACATCACCATCAAGTCCATGACATCAATGTCAAGTCATGACTTTTTAAGGTGTCACCTTAAGGTGTCAAATGAGTCATCATATGCCACATCAGTTGTGGATGTAATTATGTAATTTTCAGTATTATGAGAAATGTAATGTAAATTGGAAGTCCAAGAGTCATCTATAGAATGTGAAAAGTCATGTAGAAGTCAAAGAGCCACATGGAAATTCATAAAGTTAGTTGGAAGCTCAAGAGTCATGAGAGTAGTCCAAGAGTCACAAGGGAGGTGAAGAGTCATCTCATTTGTTATATATACACCCTCATAACTCAAGCAAAGGAATTTTCACCTTAGCTTATTTAAATAGGCATTAGAGAGGAAGATAGTTCTTTTGGAGAGAAAGTGGTAGCTCTAATGCTCCACAATTGGAGCTAGTGATGTTCATCATATATATGTATCTTGGAACTTTCACTTAATATATGAAGCTTGTTGAGCCAACACGATTTAATGCATACATCGTAAATGTTGTAAGACTATTCTTTGAATGTTTGTGGTGTACGTTGTTATAATTCCGCACTAAAGAAATTGAACTATTTTGGTGTCTTTGGTGCATATCTTGTTGAATGTGTGTTGTAATTGTTTCAACAATCATTACTTCTATGTGAACTATTTCGCTAGTTGTTTAACAATTTTTTCCTACATATGCTTGTGTGTCTTTATTAAATTAGTACTACTACTCTTCTCTTAAAGACTCACTTTCTTTTCCCTTTCGATGGAAGAACCTTGATACATCTTACAATTGAACATTTCATAAGGCTTTCTCACTTGCTCATTTAAAAGTATGTGTGCATTGCACTCTTGTGATAACCATTGAATTCAAGGCAAATCTTTAAGAATAATGGCAATCGGGCCTTAATTCTGGAAGGGTTCCTATTCCAAATGGTGCAAAGTCTAGTTGGGACTTTTCATCAGGGAGCCCCCTTGCATTTTGGAGAGTTCCAACATTATTAACATTATAGTGCTAGAAGGAGGGAAACCACTCTTTTATGGCTGATAATTCATCTCATCCCAACCATTCATCTTCCTTGCATGACATGAATATTTCGAGTTCCACCGTGACTCCTATTCTTGAAGTAGGAGGGTCTTCTCAACTTGATCCTCTTGAAATATGTAACTAGGCTCGGTCTTCATAATGACATGTGTAATCATGATTTGATATAATAAGAAAAATAAGTTTATTATTGTTGACCTTGAGGCATGGGTTTCACGCTCAAGAGAATTTACTTTTTAGTTTAAGCTCTCATTAAGAGCTTATATGGCTTATCACTGAGTCTACAAGTCTAGGAAGTCATTGTCACGTATGAAGGACCCTTCTTGGGCATGTTACATATTGTAAGAATATTTTTCAAGTCATTGTAGGAGTCAAAAAGACCCTCCAAAGACCTTGTCACAAGTGCACATCAAGTCAGCCTTCAAAAGGAGCTATAGACCTATCTAGAATGAGATATCAGCCTAAACATGATGACAAGTCGGCTCAAAGGGATGTACAAGAAGACTATATAAAGGAGGACTCGATCTCACTTGAAAAATACATCATTATAATATCCGAAAGGAAGAAAGAAGTGTAAATAAAGGAAGGAAGGAAGCCTCTCATTGAACAAAGAGAATGAGAAGAAGATCGAAGGATTTTAGCATTATTTTTGGGTCCCTCTACTCGCACGTGTGACTGCAACTAGGGTTTTTATAGTTGGTTTACATCAGACTTCTAAGGAGCCAACATAAAGGTCAAGCAAAGGATATCATTACTAGCCAAAATCACAAATAAAAGTGTGCAATCATAGTGAAGGACAAAATCTACACAAATCTGGCCAATCAAGCTCACACGTGTGACATCTTGATAGTTGCAGGTAGGGCGAAAATTTCAGGTTTGAAAAAAGAGGTTGAATTTCTAGAGAAGTTGAGAATAGAAGTGCAAGAGTCAGTTTGACTAGCATTGACTTGCAGAGGAAAAGGAGTTGTTCAAGGAAGTCTTGAGACTTGGTCTTGGAGAGGTTCTTAGGCCAAGGGTCTTGGTCTTGGAATTCATCAATTGAAGATTACATAAGAAGAGGAATTCAATGGGTTTTCCTCTCAAGCTTGGAGAGGTTTTGGCCCTAGCTGGTAGTCTATATCTTGTGTCCTTTTTCTCATTGTTCATTATGTTTTGATAATTGTTCGATGAAATAATATTTAAAATAATAAATAAACCAATATAAATAGTAATATTTAAAATAATAAATAAACAATATAATAGTAAGATTATGTTAGTTTGAACTATTAATAAATTTATTTATAAAAGCGTACATCTTAAAAAGCAAAAAATAATATAAAATAATAATAAAATAAACTAAAATATTAGTCCTTAAATATCACAAATAAATTACAGGTATTGAACTTTGAATTGATTATATTTTTAAATAAATATAATTTATTAAATATCTAAAAATGTGAAAGGATAATAAATATAATAATTATTCAATATCTTAGAGTTTAAAGTTGGGAGAAAAAAAAATACATTTTTTAAATTTATAAGCAAATTTAAAAGCAGTAGTCTATAACGCGACTTTTTGAAAGCCTTTCTTGCGGATTTTTCTGGTCAAAATCCGGCAGCAATTCATTGGAATCCGATGTTTGATAGCTAGTTTCTGCACAATCAATGGCTCCCAGGGGTTTTTCAGGGCGCTGAATCCAAATATGCAGTTAAAAAACCATTTTAACTGCTAAAAATCAAGATTTAACCTCATTTCTTCCGCCGGATTCCGTCATCGAAATCTCCAAAAAGTTGCATTATAGACAACTCCAATTTAAAATTTCTCTCTCTCATCGAAATCTCCAAAAAGTCGCATTATAGACAACTCCAATTTAAAATTTCTCTCTCATATATTAACTTAAGATTAAAATTGATATATGCTGTTTATTGGAAGGCCCGGGAGGAATGCTCTTGTTTTTCGAATATCATGGCAGGAACATCAAAGGTTTGGGAATTGTGATGTAATACTGTCGATTACCTTTGATTACTTTCGAATATGAATACCCAAACTAGGACACCTGCTAGCCATCCGACATCGAAATGCATCTGACCACCGTATCCGGGAAATCGAACAAGTGATCTCGCAGACTGATTCCGAGGAAAAAGGCAAAGATTATACACCGCTAGTTGTCATTTCCGGCCGGGGTTTTAGTAGGGTTTATGTCCACCATGAACGCGAGCAAGCTCCGTCACTTCACTACACGATTGAAGTCTTCAATATTCACTAATATTCATGGACCGAGTTCCTTGCAGACCGTCCGGGTCTTCTCCGCCAAAGGGAATCCAGGTTGGTTGCTGGTTCTCAATACATTTTGCTGGTTCTCTGTTTATTTTTTCTTGTCCGTTTTTCTTGTGTTGAGCGTTGAGATAACTTTACAATGGACATAATAAATAGCGGATGGTTTGATATTTGTAGGGCAGTCTCATATGTGTCTGCGATTTAATAGTGAAAACTATCCTACAGTTTTCGCTAATTTCATTATCACTTTTCCCTTGTGCTTCTATACTTTTCCCTCGTGCTTCAAGATATTATGATCCGGACGACGGAAGACCAGTCAATCGGACTGGCAATTACATCTCAAGGCAGTTCCTCCTCTCCAAGCTATTGCAAGTCAAAATAGGAACGTAGGAGTTTCATGATCAAAGTTACACGATCAGACTGGCAACAACTCTGCAAACCCGAAATAGAGTGTAAACTCAGCAAATTGAGAAAAGTTGCAAATAACCTGACAAATCTGAGTAGAACTCTGCAAAAGTCGGCATATTTGGAAAACAAAGTAAACTCTGGAATAACTCAATAAACTCAGCAAACTTGGCAACAACTCACCGAGTTTGACCAAAATGTAAACTTGGCTTGCCAAGCTGGTGAACCGAATTGACTTGCTGAGTTCTTGCCATGCTCAGTGAATCCTGTTGTAGAGATCCAAAATGGAGCATGACATCATACGATGTTATAGAATTGCCAGATGTCACTAAGTGGAAACTGGGGCACAGAGGAATGGATTCGTAGCCTCAAATCAGACAGCTTACGCAGATGCAACTCTAAACTTTGAGAAATGTTCAAGGATCCATTGGTAAAAAAAATGCAATACCATTCAAACTGCAAATTACTACATGGTGGCAATGGTAGTAAGATTTATGCATGGAGAGTGATGTGGGTTTCAGACCCGCCAAATGGTTTGCTTTGTGATGCAGGAGCATCCGATCACCCTTAATCAAAAGTCAAAGTCAAAGCTATGGAGGAGGAGACGTGGACAATTATGTAAACAGGAAGCAAATTTCTGTTAGAAATGAGCTAATTTGATGGAATTGATAAGTCTCGAGAAAACTTAATTTAATGTAATTATCTGCCATGTATGTGTGTTGAGAGATTTAGGGATTGTTGGAACGATTTTAGGAGAAGATCATGGATTTGCAATGATCCATGATTCTATAGTTATCTCTATATACTATGAACCTACGTGTTACGATAGAAAAAGAGCATAGATAGAGAGTGAGAATACAATGTAGTCGAAGGAGAAATTACGCCTAACGCTGAAATGCCTTAGATTGTAACTATTTTGTATAATATAAGAGTGTGCTTTGTGTTGAAATTGTGCGTCTGTGTGTTGTTTCATAAATAGTCTGAATATTTGGTGTTGCAGGTTTGATCGACCATCGATCACTGCAAGGATCGATGGCGATCCATTGATAAACGAGTTAATTGTTGTATGAGTGTGTGAACAGAGTGTGGTAGAGTTAATGGGTGTTCGACGTAGATTCCATCATAATGATCAAACGCAGAGAAGAATTGTCAGATTGTACAAATCGACGGACAATAACAACGGAAGAAGAATGGCGGAGGATCGACAGATCTGTTAATCGACGACGACTAGCAGTAGCGGGGGTAGGAGAGTACTGGACGCCTTGATCATGGTTGAAGGCCCGCACTCGTTATCAGCCATCGATCGTATTTTCAATTGCTTACATCACAGTCAACTGCAGGGATTAGGCATTATTTAATCAGTGTGTTAGTTGAAGACTCGCAGGCCGTAGATCTGATGACTTCGTTATCCAACGTATATCGGGTCGTAAAGTGCTCGGCGTTAAATTCAAGTTCGGACCCGAACTCTTATAGACCAAGAGTTTAATAACCATATCGGCTCCGTGAGGGCGTTAAGCGTCGCACAAGTTTCTCCTGCGTCAAAGTGGTATCAGAGCAGGGAAAGGTTTCCTGCAAGTAGAAAGAAGATTTTGTGTGCGAAAGGAGGTACAATTATGTGAAGATTGGTGAGTTTGCGATATTTATGTTGTTATGCAGGTAGCAACATAAGAAGGTGAGAAAACTTGCAGCAGCCTAAAGCATGAGTGCTCATATGGTTCCACAGAAGAGAGAACCAAATAGATGCTGAAAGACTAAGCTTAGAGGAGAGAAGCTTGGTGAGGTATCGTGTAGCAAGGGGGACTTGTTACTGCAGAGGTTTTGTTGCAACTCATAGAAAAGATCATAAAAGCAGTTCCATTGAGGAAGTGGGTAGAATTGCTATGGGATGAAGGACAAGCATATGACCAGAAGGTCATAAATTTTTGTGCCTCGAGACTCTGATGCAGGAGCGTCCGACCACCCTTAATCAAAAGTCAAAGTCAAAGCTATGGACGAGGAGACGTGGACAATTATGTAAACCGGAAGCAAATTTCTGTTAAAAATGAGCTAATTTGATGGAATTGATAAGTCTCGAGAAGACTTAATTTAATGTAATTATTTGCCATGTATTTGCGTTGAGAGATTTAGGGATTGTTGGAACGATTTTAGGAGAAGATCATGGATCTGAAATGATCCATGATTCTATAGTTATTTCTATACAGTATGAACCTGTGTGTTCTGATAGAAAAAGAGCATAGACAGAGAGTGAGAATATAATGTAGTCGAAGGAGAAATTACGCCTAAGGCTGAAATGCCTTAGATTGTAACTATTCTGTATAATATAAAAGTGTGCTTTGTGTTGAAATTGTGCGTCTGTGTGTTGTTTCATAAATAGTCTGAATATTTGGTGTTGCAGGTTTGATCGACCATCGATCACTGCAAGGATCGATGGCGATCCAATAATAAACGAGTTAATTGTTTTATGAGTGTCGTGAGTGTGTGAATAGAGTGTGGTAGAGTTAATGGGCGTTCGACGTAGATTCCATCATAACGATCAAGCGCAAAGAAGAATCGTCGGATCGTACAAATCAACGGATAGTAACAGTGGAAGAAGAATGGCAGAGGATCGACATATCTGTTAATCGTCGGTGACCAACAGTAGCGGGGGTAGGAGAGTACGGGATGCCTTGATCATGGTCGAAGGCCCGCACTCGTTATCAGCCGTCGATCGTATTTTCAACTACTTACGTCACAGTCAACTGCGGGGGTTAGGCATTATTTAATTAGTGTGTTAGTTGAAGACCCGCAGGTCGTAGATCTGATGACTTCGTTATCCAACGGATATCGGGTCGTAAAGTGCTCGGCGTTAAATTCAAGTCCGAACTCAAACTCTTATAGGCCAAGAGTTTAATAACCATATCGACTCTGTGAGGGCATTAAGCATCGCACAAGTTTCTCCTGCGTCACTTTGTATGTCATTGTTGCTAAGCAAACTAGAACATTTGGTAAATGACTACAGAAGCCATTTTCTATTTTTAATCAGTGAAATATTTATTCAATATTGATAGCTTTTTCCCATCAAACAACTTGCAAATCAAATTTCATCATTCAATTGCAGAAGTTTAGTGGAGCTTTATTTTTAGAAAGTAATCTATCTACAGTAGTAAGTACAATGTTCTTTACCTAGAAAAAAAACTGATTTTGAAGGGCATTGAAATAATCAAAGTTGACGCTTCTTGTAAGAGTTACTGTTGTAAGAAATGTTTTACCATTAAAATAAGCATTCTTAGGTTTAAAAGAATGAAGATGCTATATAATGCATCTTAGGGCTTAGCTTAATTCATACAAATTTGACCTTATGTTGGAGTATGTGATTCAACCTAATTCTTGGATGTTAGATGATGCATTTTGGTGTCAGAGGGTGGATCGATTGAGTAGTTAACTGACTATTTGATGATTTTGACTAGTCAAATCAAACCAACTAATGTGATCCTGGCTAGGTCCACTATAACCAATTGGGTGCAAAATAAGCTAGGAAATGCAAATTAACTAACTTCTCTAGAGTTGCTATGGGTGATCAAAGTGTTGAAAATTAGCGAGAAAAGTGATTGCTTGATTTGTGGCTTAATTCAAGGAGTCAAAGTCGAGTTCCTTTTTGTGCATGGTCGAGTTCCTAAAATTTGTTAGTTTCCCTAAAAATTAGGAGTGCATGAGGCAGTTAACTGATGTGTTGAAATTGAAGTTCGAGTTCTTGATTCTGTAGTGTGAGTTGATTGAGGAAAAACAAAAGTGATTGAGTTTCAAGTGGTTGACTTGAAATAGGATGAGTTGCATGAGCAGTTAACTCATGCTAACTCAATCAATCACAAAAGCAAACTCCTTAATTAGAAACTCACTAATTTTAACCATTCGAATTGCCTTTAAAAGGAGGAACGAAGGCACAAGTTTAATCATTGTTTTCGTGAGCATGAGTTGGTGAGACCAAGCAATAGGAAGCACGAGTTTGTGTGTGGAGCTTGTGAGAGGCAGAGTGTGCAAGAGAAGCTTGTGCATAGATTGATAAAGGGCAACATAGATCAACAGTCTTGCAAGGGTTTCAATCTTAGATCAAGCAGAAAAACAAGTGTGTTTTTCAGACTGAAAAAATTGTATTTGTAAGAGATCAATTGCTTAGTTTCTATCAATAAACAAGCAGAGGGTTTTCCCAGTTGGGTTCCCTATACAATTCTGTGTTTTTGAACTATGTGACTGTGCTTTTATTTTTGTTCCTATTCTACTGCATCTAGTAGAGAAATTCTGTGTTTATGTGAGAAGAAATCTTATTTCAGATTGCTCATATTAGCAGATCAGAATTTTGTGGATTTTCTACATGGTATCAGAGCAGTGAACATAATTGACTAGCACACTGATTTCAGATTTGAAGTCTGTCCAGTAGGGTTGTGGACAACATGTAAATGTGCCCTAAGGACTGTCAGTTTGAAGTGCTATTTCTCTTAGGAATAGGTCGCAGATTTTTGTGCAGTTTGAGAAGTAGGCAGAGCTCCTGTAGCCTAGATTGGGAGGGTCGTAAACAGTAAGACCTACAGGTGGCTAGTATTGAGGACTGAGTAGTCTCAAAAGTACAACGCAGGTGTGGACTTATTAGAAGAGGAAAGAGCAAAGTTTTTGCAGCAGTTTGAGGTTGAGTAGGAAGGTTGTAGCAGCTGCTACAAGTAGCCCTAGTCAGGAGCAAAAAGTTGCAGTTTTGAGAGCATGCACAGGACCAGAGATTTGGGAAAGAAGTTAATGTCTTAGGTATGGTAAATTTCTTTCTAAGTTGGTGTTGTTTCCTAGATTGTTTGTCCAGATTTAGGACAGTTTTGGTGGACATCTTATGTATTGTTTGGAGGGTAGTTAGAAGGTGTCTTTGGTGCCCTATGTCCAGCATTGAGAAGGACATCAAATCTGGTTGCCGCAGCAAAATTTTTGAAGCTTAGGGTTGATCCTTGAAAAGACAAATGAAGCAACCAAGAGGGCTTAGTATTTAGCCCTAGTTCACTGTGTAGAGATGGACTTCTACAGTGAGAGTGGGCAACCTCCATTGCTCTAAGACTTGGCTTTTGTGGAGCCAACAATAATTCAAGTAGTGGGTAGGTTGAAGACCATGTGAGTTGGTATCTTTGATGGACAAAGGAGCAACTAGTGGGCAGATCAGTGAGCCAAAGTTTAGTGACACAAAATGAGATGTGATCATTGATAGTGGTAGATTGTGGAGTTGGAGATGCACGCATTTAGAGGGCACAACCTTGAGCAACAAGGCAAGAAGTGTTCAAAGTAGAGAAGTGGTGGTTGAGTGAGTAGGATAGAGCTCTCAAGATGGAGCCTTAACCAATATCTTAGTTTTAGGTTAAGTTAGTTGGTAGTTGGGCTTACTAGTAGGATGATGATGATGAGGACCATAGCTCAGGGTGAGTGGAGGCAACCAGTGAGTCAGATACTTCTAGTATAGGGAGAGTTCGAGTCAAGTGGGTAAAGGATTTGGTCAAGGGAGATCAAAAGAGAGTTGAATCTTCCAGTATCACTTCTAGCCAGAAGAAGTAGCCACAGAGGTACATGGCACCTATGACTAAAGTGGTGGACTCGCAAAGGATGGTGGGAAAGAACAGGTCTTCAAAGCAGGTTCCGTAGAAAAAAGCAGAGAAGCCTTCTAGTTCAAAGGGAGTAGTTGCAGTAGCAGAGAACTTGGCAATGTTGGACACAAATCCTGGTGGATGAGGTTCCAATGTTTTAAAACTCCGACTCCGACACCGACTCGGCCAAGGGTCGACTCCGACTCCGACTCCGACTCGGTATCGACTCAGCCGACTCGGTTTCAATGACTCGGTCGTTGTAAAAAATATATTAAATATTTATTTTTTTCTATAAAAAAACATAATTTTAAAGATTTTCATTCATGTTTCCAAACACATAGCATTAGAATATAGATAGAAGACAACGTATGATCAAAGCAGGCTCATGTATATATCCATTATATCAAAATGGCACTCAGTGCACTGTCCAATACATACATGATGATGATATAGAGATCAAAACAAAAACACATAACCAAGGAGGCTAGAAATGGCCTCTACAACAAAAGTAAACTGTGACCAGTACTACTAGCTAGTGGCGTCATTGGCTACTGCTAGAGGAGCCAAGATTATCTGATCAACCTCTGGATCAGAGTCAGATAGGGGGCCCCATGGCTCCTCCTCATCATCTCCAACTGCAACTGTAGAAGTGGTAGCACTAGTAGGCTGTGCAACAGCTACAAGCTGAGATAGATGAGATATGCACTTCTGTCGTGGCTCCATAGAAGAAGCGCCTGCAACTGGAGGACTTGGGGCTGGCCCTGAGGCTGGTGCAAGTGGATCAGGATCTGCATTCAACTGAACATTATGTTCGAGTGTTGCCTCCACCTGTAAATCCAAATCAAGATCCTCATCAGAATCAAACTCTGCTGGATGACTCTCCACTACCCAATCTAATGTTGGATCAATGTCTTCCAACACAATGGGATCTTAATCAGGTCTTTTGTTTAGCAATTGGTTGCGTCTAAGCCGGAGGTTGTATTGGATATAGACTAGGTCATTTAACCGTTTTTGATCCAAACGGTTTCTCTTCTTTGTGTGAATCCTCTCAAAGATAGACAAATTGCGCTCACACCCAGTAGCACTGCAAGTTTGACTCAAAATACGAATTGCAAACCTATGCAATTCAGGACAATGGCTACCAAAAGCCTCCCACCATTGTGCTGCAAAAAAACATAGGAGTGTAATGAGTTAGCTCAACAAAATTACAAATTATATCCAACTTTCAAATTATAAAGTATAAATGATTTAACGGAATAAGTATTAAGAATTTGAAAATTGAAATCTTTGTTTACCTGGCTCATCTACTTCCCTTGCAATCTTTGCTAGGTTCTTCCCAAAGGTACCTGAGGCACTATTGAAGGTTGTGGCCTGTCGGTGTATCTCCAACTGATCACACTCCAATGGGATCATGCGATCAATGCAGTCAATCAATCCATCTCTAACCTCCCCCTTCACAACTCCTATTGCCTTAGCTTTATAATGATACTATGGGTTCAAAAAATACCTAGTTGCATGTATAGGGTGATGGAGTTGATTGTTCCATCTTTCATCAATGATTGCCCAAATGGGCCCATACTTAGCTACTTTATTCTTGTATGCCCTCTTTATTTGCTCCTTTGCTTGATCCATAGCCTCATAAATGAAGCCCATAGCCAATCTTTCCCCATCCACCAACCGCAACACCTTAACCAGTGGCTCAGCAAGCTTCACAATCTATGCTGCCTTTCTCCAAAATGTTTCTTCATTAACTTTCTTTTTCAATTCTTTGCCTTCCAGTTTGTGAGACCACTGACTTTGATTCCATTCTCACTGGAAAAAACCTTTTGCAAGTTTCTATGTTGTGAAAGCATAGATTGCAATGTCAAAAAATGAGTAGCAAATCTAGTGATCGCAGGCCTAATAATATCCCTGCCCCTTGTGTGTTTCCTCATCAGGCTCAAAATCCATGAATGATTGTAGATAAATTTTGTTATGCTTTTGGCATGATCTACAATGTTTTTGACCCAATCTAATTTGCCAATATCCTCAAGCGTTGAGGTTC
>APFE031085542.1:74181-105407 GCA_000404065.3 Pinus taeda | reverse complement strand
TATTTCTTATTAGGTGTGGCATGGAATGAGGCCCCTGAATCTACCACCCAAGAATCAGTAATATTTTCGAAAGAAAGAATCAAAGCATCTTGTAACACCTCACCTGTCACATTTGCTTCGTGATTGTTTTCTTGCTGTGAATCTCCTTCTTTTCCCTTCCGAGATCTACAGTCTTTCTTTAGGTGTCCTTTCTTTCCGCATTTCCAGCACACTATCCCCGATCTGGACTTGGATCTGCCTTTCCTTGATTTACTGCGATATCCTGAGCTCTTTCCTCTTTCCATTTTTCTTCCTCTAGACTCTGCACTCAAAGCATTTCTTGATGTCTCACCGGAGCTTTTCCGTCGCATTTCCTCGCTAAGGATAGCACCGACAACATCATCAAACTTTAAAGTACTAGATCCAGAAAAGGAGTTACTAATGGCCATTACCAAACCATTCCAACTTTCTGGTAATGAGCACAAGAATAACAGAGCTCTAACTTCATCATCAAAGTTTACCCCAACAGAACATAACTGACTTGTAACAGTATTAAAATCATTTAAATGATCTGCAACAGACCTTCCGACATCTTCATATTAAATAACTGTTTCATAAGAAATACCTTGTTTGAGGCCGAGGGTTTTTCATATAGTTTCTCCAATGCCTTAATCAAACCCTCTGTCGTGGTTTCCTTCGAAATGTTGAAGGCAACCGACGCTGTAAGGCACAGCCATATTGTTTCGAGTGCCTTTCTATCAAGAAGGTTCCATTCTTCATCGTCCATATCCTTCGGCTGCTTTGTTTTTCCGCCCAATGGTAGGTATAGATCTTTCTGATACAGGTAATCTTCCATCTGCATCTTCCACAGCGAGAAGTTTTGGCCGTTAAATTTCTCGACCCTAAACTTACCATTTTCCGCCATTGCTCCCACTCTAACTAGGAACCCTTCTTTCCTACGAGTTTATCAGCCAAATAGACCTTCGGCTCTGATACCAGTTATTAGAATATTATATATTACAGAGCAATGGAACACATAAAATATTTCAGAAATATAAACACATAAAAAACGCACAAAACAAGAGAGACACAGATATACGTGGTTCACCCAGTTTGGGCTACGTCCACCCCGAACAGTCAGTCCTTCCTTTCTATTATCCAGCAAAATGAAGAGACACAACCTACACCAAATCCGCTGTAATATCCTCTGTCTTCTCTCACATTCTCACCTCTCTATTTCTCGCTCACACAGAATACACATCTATCTCGCAGCCTCAAATACAATGCCCTCATACAAAGAGAGGGGTTGCCTTCTAGGGCAAAAAACCCTAAACTAAACATAAGTTCTACCGTCAGATCATCCGCCTAATGAACGGCCCAGATTGACTAGAAATTATTATACTTTTACAAGGCAAATTTACATCTATTTTTAGCTTCGGGGGACCACTGGCCCCCGAACCCCCCAGCCAGGGGGGATCGGCCCCCCCACACCCCCGAGGGGGGGACAAGTCCCCCCCGCGTGGAGGGGTGTACAAAACTTCCTGGGGTATACATCCGGCTGAAACAAAGACCTCTGAACAATCATGCTCCACACACAACAACAAGGCCTCTATTTTCTTCATTTTTCCATTATTCTCCTTCATTTTCCTCCTCACTGAAACCTATGACCTTTCACCTTCCTTTTCTCCTAATTTCCATTTTTTCATAAATAAAATGCCAATTAATGCCCCATGACTTCCTAAATTCTTTGACAATTTACCTTAGCCATATTAAACCAAATGAACACCCACACTAGGATGCTTTCCCAAAACTCAGCTTGGAATATTTGTCTCATGACCTTGGTTATTATTTTTCCTTTATTAACTTTATTACATGGAATTTTGACCAGGGATGTTATAGAAACCTCCCCCTTGGGGGAACAATGTCCTTGTTGTTCATTGACCCCTACAACCATCAAAACTGTTGAAAGCAAAACATACTACCCATGGAGCTTTTTAACTTAGCTTTATTCATTATTTACAATGATCAACCTGCTAAGAATCAAACCAACATGACACATAACAACCATAAAAACATGAAACCCATATTGCTTATTGGTGCTTTATAACATAACTCATGGCGGTATTTACATCCACATACATATGTACATATACCAAAACATCACATTAAAACATATTCCAAAAACATTCGCTCAACCAATGAATAAAGAAGGATACATTGCTTGCATCTGATACACCATCTCCCGCGTAGCTTTATCGGGCCAAAAATGCTTTAATCTCACTTTAAAATGCTCGATTGCTCAGTTCCAGAGCATGAGAATCTTTATTTGCAATATAATTGAGGTTCCGACTAAAATTCTCTATCTGGATCCACCTGCAATACATACCAGTCAATCACATGATGAATATCTTTAACATACTTCTTAAGCAATAACATATGGAAAACATCATGGACTTTCACTGTTGGAGGAAGTTCAAGTCGATAAGTTATTGGTCCAATCCTCTCAAGGATATTGAAAGGTCCACAAAATCAAGGTTCCCGCTTGACACATGATCCAATCCTTAAGGATCTCTTCTTGGGATTGATGTGTAAATACACTTGTTCCCCAACCAAAAACTCCTTAAACAACATGTTCTGATCTGCATAACCTTTCTTCCTATCATGTGCCCCTTTAGATTTTTCTTGATAACCTGCATTTCATGTTCCATCTCTGCCAACATGTAAGATCCTATCAATACCTTGTTCAATATATCACTCCAACTAATGGCTGTGTTACAACTTTTCCCACATAGTGCCTCAAACAGACTCATCCTCAGTGACTCCTACTAATACCCACTGTGATAAGTAAATTCAACCAATGGGAGGTAATCCTCCCATATCCTCTATTAATTCATCACATACATCCTAAACATGTCCTCTAATATCTTGTTGAGCATCTTTGTCCATCCATATTTCTACAGATGATAAGCTGTATTGAAGGCCAACTTTGTCCCCAAACCTACAAACATCTCTTTTAAAAACTTGCAAGTGAACTTAGTATCCCTGTCTGACACAATCTTCCTTGGAACACCATACAACCTCACTACATCTCTAATGAATACCTATGCCACATCTATCTTAATAGTATACTTCACTGGAATGAAGTCTGTTGACTTAGTCAACCTGTCCACCACAACCATGATGGAATCATGTTGTATAAATGTCCCGACAAACCTATGATGAAATCCATGGAAATGACCTACCACTTCCACTCTGGAATCAGAATCAATTGTAGTAGTCCACCTGGATGCTTACATTCTTCTTTCACCTATTGACAATCCAAACATCTAGCAACAAACTTTGTCACATCATTCTTCATATTCGAACAATGATTAAACTTATTCACTACTGTCAATGTCTTTTTTTATCTTGTGTGACCTGAATACAGTTTTGCATGAAACTCTAATAAGATAGTCTTCTTGAGTTCACTGTCATTTGACACATATCCTGTCCCTAAATCTGACCAAACCATTTGTTGTAAGATGATAGTCCACATCCTAACCACTTGTACCCTAATGTAACTTGTGCATAAGCTCCATATACTTGCCATCATGTTGACTTGTCTGTAAGATCCGATCATGTAAGTTTATCCCATAAGAACTCATAGTTGCTATGTGATTCACCTATACTCTCTTGCTAAGATCATCTGCAACCCTATTATCCTTACCATTAATGTACCTAATCTCAAATTCAAAATCATTAATTTTTTCCAACCATCTAGCTTGTCTGCCATTCATATTTGGTTGGTCAAATAGATAACTCAATCCAATGTAATCACTCATCAATACAATCCTCCTGCCAATAAGATAATGTCTCCACATATTTAATGCATGGATGATCATTGCCAACTTAAGATCATGTGTGAGATAATTCTTCTCATGCTCATTTAGTTTCCATGACTCATAGCATACTACATGTCCTTCTACATAAAAACTCCACCAAGTCCTCTCTTGCAAGCATCTGTATGTAACACAAACTCTTTGTCCATATTTCCAATATTTAATACTGGAGCATTCGTCAACAATTGCTTTAATTGTTAAAAACTTACTGCACATTCGTCTATCCATTCAAATTTCTTACCTTGCCTCTGGAGTGACGTAATAGGATATGTAATGCAAGGGCAGTTCTTGATGAACCTCCTATATTAATCTGCTATCCTCATGAATTTTCTTACCTTATCCACATTTCTAGGAGCTTCCCACTCCATGATAGCCCTTGTCTTCTATGCATCCACTGTTATGCCTTCCTTGGAAACAACATGTCCCAAGTAATGTACCTTTGTCTGAAAGAAACTGCATTTATTGAGCTTAGCAAGCAATTGATGCTCTCTCAGTAATATCAACATTGTTGCTAAGTGCCCAACATGCTCTTCCTCATTTTTAGAATATATCAAGATGTCATCAATGAATACAATAACAAACTTGTCTAGATAAGGATTCAATACATTAATAATCAAGTGCATGAAATTAGTTGGAGAATTATTCAAACCAAATGGAACTACAACAAACTCATAATGCCCATACCTGGTCTTGAATCTTGTCATGTAAATGTCCCCTTCCTTAATGCATACCTGATGATACCCTGATCTCATATCAATATACAGATACTTGTTCATGATGGTCACCTTGTTCAACTTCTTATAATCAATGGATAGCCTTAGAGTACCATCCTTCTTCTTCACAAACAACACCAGTGCACCCTAAGGTGATACACTTGGCCTAATGTATCCCTTGTCAATAATTTCCTTCAACTGTAACTTCAACTCTATTAATTCTGGTGTGTTCATCATATATGGTGCCTTCAATGCTGGTGCTTCCCCTGGTACCAAATTAATGGAAAATCCCACTTATTTGTGAGGTGACAACTTTGAAATATCTATTGGAAACACATCTTTAAATTGTTGCAAGATCAGGTACCTACTCAATACCTCTACATCCTCAACATCCTTACTTTTATTACTAGAAATATGCACTACAAATAACACACACCCTTCTTTACGACTACGCTTTTCCTACATATATGTCACCATTCTAACTCATGTTGCCTTGTTCTTACCCTGAAAGTTTCAATTTTCTCCATTTTCATCCAAACAATCAATAGAATTGTCATAACAATCCACCTTAGTCCTGTGACGATACAACCAGTCCATACCCAAAAGCATATTATATGATCTCAATGGAAGCACATTCAAATGTGATGAGGCAGACATGCCATTCAACTCGAATGCATAAGCTCTTACCCAATGATGCACTCTTTTTTTTGTACATATAGCCAACTACACTAACAAGGATTCGGCATGCAATTATTTATTCAAACCACACTTATCCACCAAGTCAGGACAAACATAACTATAATTAGATCCAGGGTCAATCAAAATGGAAACAACTTGATCACAAAATCTTATCGTCCAACAGTGCAACTATCCTGTACCATCGCCTTTATTTTGTTTCCCTCCATGTTGTGACCCATTAACCTTTTTGTAAGGTGCAAAATTTTCTTTCTCACCTGCATCCTGAGGCCTTTTTCTTTTCAACTGCCATTTACCTTTAGCTTTTTTTTTCCCTTTCCAACCTTTCTAAGATTATATCTTGCATTTTGGTTGCTCATAACAATGCTTTAATTTCTCAATAACTTCCTCAAGCAATTAAGGCTCAATATATTCAATATAATATCTAAATGCTAATGACAATCCATTGAAAAATCTCTGAACTTTCGCTTTCTGATCCTTAAGATATGGTACATACCTCAATAACTCCAAGAACTTAGTCGTTTATTCCTCATCGATCATAGATCCCATCTTTAGCTCATAGAATTCCTTGGATTTGATGTCGTAGTACCTTTCTGACAAGTATTTCTTTCGGAAAAATCTCTTGAATTCAAGCCAACTCAACTCTTCTGTCCTGATGTCTCTAACCTGCTTCACATCTTCCCACCATATTTCTTCTCTCCCTTTGAGGCTGAAGATAACTATTTTGGCCTTCATATTCTTTATGTATTCATGCAACTCAAATAATTTCTTCATCCCAAGTAGCCATGCTTCTGCATCCTCTAGCTTCAAAAAATCTCCATCATAGGTACGTAGCTTCACTTTCTTGAACTCATATATAAAATATCCCCTATCACTCCTCTTGTAAGGATGATAACGATAAAAATCATAGTTCCTGTCAAAACTAGAAATAGAATATAACCTATGTCCATCACCTCTCCTATCCAGAGTATCCAAAAGCCTGCCATATCAGATCGTGTCATCCCTATCCGACTTGTGCCCACCTTGAGATCTACTTCCATATGACCCATTTGTCCTGTCCTTCTGCCCATGGTTGATCCGAAGTGGTCCCTATCTCTACAATTCTAACAAACTATGAAGAATTATTGTATTGATTTCTGCTTGTTTCTCTTGTGCCTGCATGATTTTGTCATTATATTCCTTGCAACTTCTTATTTCTACCTTCAAACTTCTCAATGTGTCTGCTAAGTTAGAAGAGTGCCCAACACCATACTGCGCATGTGATCCATAGGGAGAGTCTCGTGAACTCTAGTCTACCATATTTATATTCATCTTTGATCTCTTTCCTACAAGTGCACCATGTCAACTAAAACCAAAATATAACATAATCAACATATCTCAGTATAGTTCAGGGGAAGATATCTCATCTGCAAGATCAACCAGATTAGCACGATACATGTATAATCATAATCACATCAACATATAACATCATTTTAACCTATATCCAATTATCAATGCCTAATCATACCAACCACACACCATGACCTCATACATGGCAAACAAAACCATATCATTGTATGCATAATAATATATAAGCATTTGACATGCATAACCAATGCATAACTAACATACACTCATGATGACCACATCCAAAAACACACCATCCATTTTCACATTGCAACACCACAACAACCATGACCACCACCATGCATACACAACAAGTACATAAACCGCAAGCATGGAGAAAAAATATATGCAACCGACATGAATGCATGACCAACACAACACCCCTCCAGTCCAAGGGGTGAACCATGCTCTGATACCACTTTGTAACACCCTCCTCCAACATTTACCCAAGCTAACCGGTCAACTGGGGTAAAAATGTGATGAGAGGCTACTATGATGTGATTCAACTCCCCAAGTACAGTTAAGGAAGTTGAACCAACAAAACAAAACAAAACTAACCTTCCCAAGGAGCTACAGACCCTTTGGGAGGTAACCAACCCTTCTAGATGCTTAACACCTGAGACAAATTATAGTTTTATTGTACTAGAGCCTCTGTTGCTCCCATGAAAAGGAATGTATGCGACCAAATTCTTCAAGTCTCTCCCACAACAAGGCATGCCAGTGACTGTGGACTTTTCTAGGCAGTTCTGAGCTAGCGACCCTAGATTTTGTGCCACTTTTTCAGGGCTAGGACTCAGGTCACTACCCAGAACTTCATGAGACTTTCAGGAATGATAAATGAGTGAAACAAATGTAATAATGCAAACATTAGATTAAGGACTTGACCAGACACCTACTAGCCATGACAGGCATTTCATCAAAAATGTCACAAATATGCAATCTACATGTCATAACAACAAATTTGAGCATAGGGGTCTCATACTTATTTGAGATTTGTAAAGAAGTGTTGTTGTCATATCACACTACCTACATTATTATATATTAGGTCATGTATTCATTGGGATTTCAATTACTAATCAGAACATGATGAGATCCATACATCAAGTTTGTCATAAAACATACCCATAACCAGCGTATAACCAACAAAAATAAGAAGCATATAACAACCATAAAATCTACATATAAGCTAGTGCATTGGCTGAATGAAATATTTCTTTCAGCCAATCACCCACGTGCCATATTCCAAGCATAAATGTGGGACTCACAAACAAAACAAATCCAATTTTCCTCAAGCTTTACCCCAATCCCCACCGAATCACTAGGCCCTAAACATGCATGGATGCCACCGGATTTCTCCACCTACTCTGTGTGGAATTTCCCTGTCTCCTAGTATCTAGGCTTTACTGTATATCTCACCATACAATGGTCTATGATTCCTAGGCCTAATCAAGACTCCACCCTCCAGGATTTACCATATATCACATCATTCACCATTCAAGGATTCATATGTCTGATTAAAGGCACACACCTCTAGGATTTACCATATATCTCACACTCACTGGTCAAGGATTCCTAGGCCCACGGAGGCACATAAAATCAGGGTTTACCATAATTCCACTTTTTCCCATCCAGGGATTCCTAGGGTTTGTGTTATTTCTTTTAGATACCACCTCAATTAGTTTTGAAACCATTCAGAAATCCATCTCAACCAAATACAAGAGAACCCATCACACCATGGCTATTTGGAAATGGAAAGGCAAGGATGAAGAACACTATCACACCTGGAAAAACCTATGCCAATGATAACAAGATAACCAAATACACAAATTCATGTACCATGCATGCCAAAAATAGAAATGAAAACACACATGTAAATCGATACCTCCAAATAATATTGTTGTAGCTGCTAGATGCTACTCTCCCTTGCTTGATCTTTGCTTTCCTTTGCCTTCTTGGTCCTTCCATTGATTTCCTTATCTAATTCTAGAGTTCTGAAAGAATGCTCTAAGCGTCCAAGAGTGAGAGTGAGAGAATAGAGAGAACTCCAAAACTAAACTGACAAAAGGTACAAACTGATCCTTGAAAGCCTTTTTATTAATTAGGCCTCTATTTTCTTCAATTTCCATTATTTTCCTTCATTTTTCTCCTCACATGCAACCTGTGACTTTTCACCTTCCTTTTCTCCTAATTTCCATTATTTTCATAAATAAAATGTTAATTAATTCCTCATGCTTTCCCAAATCCTTTGTCATTCCTTTGCTAATTTCCCTTGGCCATAATAAAACAAATGAACACCCACACTAGGATGTTTTTCACAACACTCAGCTTGGAATACATGTCTCATGACCTTGGTTATTATTTTTCCTTTTATAACTTTATCACATGGAATTTTGACCAGGGTTGTTACAGTGACCCTGATCTGGTGCATAGGGGTTATTGGAAAAATTAACAAAGTGACAAATGGCACCTTTTGCGAGGGGGATTTTGTCGGTCCCGCATGGAATTGTCACTTGGCAGACTGTGTAAAGGGTGAAATTGTTGCGATGTTAGCAGGTTTTGCCAATTTGCAAGATAAATAGTAGATCTTGGCTTGGAGAAGAATATATTGCTCAACTTTTAACCTTTTTGAGCTCAAGTGGAGATTAGATGGGTTTTTTAGTGTCCTAGACTCAATGGTAGGCTCATTTTTTTTATTTGAGAACTTTAGGATGGAATTTTGGTATAATCAAGTCTTTTAGTGCTAGAGGCAGAGATAGTTTTGAAGTAGTATGGAGGCATATTTGATCATAAAGAGAGAATATTTAGAGGTTAAGCATCCTTCCAATTTCATCTACAACAGTTGTTACTTCAGTATGGAAGCCCTTTTTAGTCTTTTCTAAATATGTTAAAGAGAGAACCCCTTTTCAAATATTCATTGTGAAGGAGTTGCATGCTTATGTTTTTTATTTTAGGTAGACTATAAGGACCTATTGTGTGAGAGTCCTTTTTATGTTGACATTTTTATGACTTACTATATAGAGTCATTTTTCTAAGTGATAATTTTTTGTAGGAGAATGTGTCTTTGTAAGAGAGACAAGCCACTCTATTGTTAACAAGTTGTATGAACTCATTTGATGTTGAAACCAATGTAGCGATCTAGTTATTGGAGCAAGCCTAGAGACATAGCCCATGAGGGGTGAACTTCATTATCAAATGTTGGTTTCTTCTCTTCATGTTTATCATCTTGAGTTGTATGTGAATTTTTTTCTTTTTTAATTCCATGTGAAAACTTAACTCACCTTCTTGAAGAGGTAGTGGAACTTATTTTACTTTTAAAGAACCATTTTGTTAACCTGCAAAGTGTCAGAGGATGGCTAGTTTTTGATAGGAGGAGATTTCCTCCATTTTCAGATAAGGTGGTATCAGAGCAGGTTCTGACCAAGTTGCAAGTATGGGAAAGAAACTAAAGCATGAAAGACTCCAAAAGTTGGAGGAGATTAATCTATCTCTTCGAAAGGAGAATGTTGAGTTGAGAAGATTTTTTGAAATTGCAGAGGAGGAGAAAAGGAAAATTCACCTACAGTTGCAACATGTATTGGAGGAATAGATTGGTGAGACTTCCATCCTAGAAACAACAAAGAATCCCTCCAATATGAATCCAATTTGTGGGCACGGTTCATACAAAGGATATGGACCCTATGTTGAGAATGATGCTTATGATTTTTATCAACATCTGAAAGATTCTCCTTATGTGCCCATTGTTAAAAGTCGTTGGATAGAGTCTTCATCCACTTCATCATCAATATCTAGAACAGAAAAGATGGGTGATAGGCCAAAGGATATAATTATAATTTCTATTTCTACTCCTTCAACTAACGTTGATCATACATATTTTGTGACCTTTGAAAAGCATACCAAAGATATTAGTATGAAGATTTTAACTCGGGTGGGTTATGAAGGAATATGCCTCGAAGTCAATGTCCAAGGTATCACTAATCCTATCAAGGTGAAAGAACGACCACGATATGAAGGATTGGGTTATGGTCATGGAGAAATTGGAGAGTTCTCTAAAATTGTTGAGGCAAAGAAATCATGAAGTGATGATATGTCACACCATGATGGTAGTGATAATGGAAAATTGTATCCAAAGAGAGACATGCAAATTCCAGTCCTTCTAGTCAAATTTATAGCCAAAAGGACAAGTATAAGTGTCATGGGGATTTTTTAAATGTTTGTGATTTTTATTATTTATGCAAAATGTTTCCTTGTACATTTTATGATGAAGCTAACCATTTTGTGCTAAGTGTGAGCACATAAGGAGATGGTCAAGAAAATGGATCATATCCTTGGGACAAAGCATGAGGAATCTCTCCTTGTTATGAAGACTTCCTTGTCGATGGGCAAGTGACATAATTTGTGTACCCATTGTCACATGAATGGACACCAAATTGAAAAGTATTGGAAACTCCATTTGGTACTTTGTCCCAAGAAGGACAAAGAAAGAGTTCCATCATTTGAAATGAAAGAAACATGTGGCAAAGTGGAAACTAATGTAGTTCCTAAAGTAACCTTCCAAGCAAAGTGGATGCAGAAAGAGAACCCATACGCCTAGTTAGGAAAAGAATTGGTAGACTATTTTAACAGTTAGATTTCTTTGTAAAATTGTAAATACTTGTTGTATATTATCATTTTGGTACTTTGTAAAGTGAAGTCATGTACAATCACTTATTAACAACAAGTGTGTTTTCTTTGGCAAGTTATGCTATTTTTTCTTGATGATGAGTCCATTTATTTGGGGACTTTTGGGATGAGCATTTGTATTTCATTCAATATGTATATAGTTGTGTCAAGCACTCACCTATACATGTATTTCAATGTGAATCTTGTTTGTGAAATTGTTCTTTGGTAAATATTGTGCAGAAGATGACCATAATAATGTGGACAAAATCATGTATGTCATTGTACAAGTGCAATTTGAGGACAATGAAGCAAAGTATGAATCAGTGCATGGCAAGCATTGAGTTTCTTCTAATTTCCAAGTGGAAAATCAAGTTTGTCTTTAGCAAAGAGAGAATTCAAGGTGAAATTTGCTTGAGCCAAAGAAATATGGTTTTGGAGAGAATGCTCAAATTCCATCCATTGAAGTTTTTGTTCCTGCATGTTTAGAAGAATTGCAGCAAGCCACAATTCTTGACAGGAAGATAAGGACTTCACAAAGAGGCAAGGTGGAGTACCTTGATTGGGGCTCTAAGGCACCAATTCAAATATAAAAAAAAAGGATTGAGATCGGGAAATTTAATGATATTTTTCCTCACTTATTTACTGATTAAAGTTTGAGTTTTGGAGGTCCAAAAGTTCATAGTGGGGAAGTATGATCTAGAGATCAAAAATAGGCTAAAAATGAAAGTGTTGGGAATCTATCAAAATTGACATTGATTCATAGTGTTCATCATCTTGATTCGAATGATGCTTGAATTGCCTCAATCTGACATCGTATGAAGAAGTTATGGGTTTTTGAAATTTTTGACCAACATCTAGAAAGTCAACATCAAGGTCGACTAGGCTGCTGACTTGGAAGTCCGTGTATATGACATCATTAGCTAATTCTGAAGGGTATAGTTGGTGATGGACCAATCAAATCTTGACACGTGGCATCATTGTACAAGTGCATTTGGCGCATTTTGGTTAGTTCATGAGTTTTGAGGTGGCCTAATCAGAGGTGGCCATGTGGCTCAATCGTAAGACACCATGTGTCTCCCTGTGATTGACTAATCTTCTATATAGGGCCAAATGGCCTTAGCGGGGATTTAACCCCTAGACCTTCTATATAACAATGTCTCACCCTACTATCATACCACCGCGTTGGTTCTTAACCCATATAGGGTGGTGGTTATATTTATTGTCATATGGTTTAAGCGTTTGGGGGGAGGGGTCGGGCGGTGGCCGTAGCCCAAAGTCACATTACCACCATATGTCTATGGTGCACGGCAGAAGGGAGTGGGTTTGGGCACTTTTCTCTAGCCCCTGGCCACGATGACACCCATACGATCGGCCAAAGGAGGCTATGTCGAAGGGCGTGGGTGGATAAGCTCTGCCCCTTGGTTCTTGTGACCATTATGTGACCACAGGTGGTGCAGAGCTAGTGGGGTGGGTAGTTGGCCTTGACCCATGACCCTATTGACACAATGTTGCCATGCCAATAACAACATAGGGCTTACCCGACAAAAGTGGGCAGTTGGCCCTGGCCCTCAGCCCTATGGGCATCATGTGACCCTGATCTGGCGGATAGGGGTTATTGGAAAAAATAATGAAGCCACAAATTACACCTTTTGCGATGGGAATCTCATCGGTGCCTGGTGAAATTGTCACTTGGGGGACTGTGTAAAATGCGAAATCATCGCACAGTTAGCAAGATTTTCCAATTTGTAGGACAGATAACAGAGCTTGGCTTGGAGAAGCATATCTTGCTCAATTTTTAACCTTTTGGAGCTCAAGAAGAGCTTATATGGCAGTTTTTGACTGTTATGGACTCAATGGCAGCCTAATTTTTTTGATTTGAACACTTTATGATGGAAATTTTATAGAATTGAGTATTTTAGTGCTAGAGGCAGATACAATTTTGAAGTAGTATGGAGGCATATTTGAGCATGGAGAGAGCCTAGTTAGAGGTTTTATAGCCTTCTAGTTTCATCTACAATAGATTTTACTTCAGTAGAGTAGCTCTTTTCGGTATTTTCTCAATATTTTAAGGAGAGAATCCCTTTCCAACTCTTCATTGTGAAGGAGTTGAATGTTTATGCTTTTGATTTCAGGTGGAGGACAATGACCTATTATGTGAGAATCATTTTTATGTTTACATTTTTATGACTTGCTATGGGGAGTCATTTTTTTGAGTGAGAATTATTTATAGGAGAATGCTTATTTGTAGGAGAGACAATCCACAATATTGTCACCAAGTTGTATGTACTTATTTTCTATTGAAATAAATATAGCAGTCTAATTATTGGAGCAAGCCCGGAGACATAGCCCATGAGGAGTGAACTCTTCTATAAAATGTTGATTTATTATCTTCATGTTTATCATCTTGAGTTGCGTGTGAAATTTTTTTCTCTTTTAAGTTCATTTGAAAACTTAACTCGCCTTCTTGAAGAGGTAGTGGAACTTATTTTACTTTTAAATACCCATTTTGTTAACCTACAAAGTGTTAGAGGACAATTAATTTTTCATAGGAAGAGCTTTCCTCCATTTTCATATCAACCATGCACTATGAAGAGGATCTCTTCTTGGTTCAGCGCAAGGGGGAAGTTGAAGGAGGAAGGTGGCGAGTTTGTTTCTCTAGGCTACGCCATGCACTATGAAGAAAAGAGAGGAAGACTTTGAAAGCGTAGTTTGACTGATCAAGGGATGATAGGATTCCTCCTTCAACCTTCCTACTATGCCATATGTTGAGGAAGAGAGGCTTAAGCAAGTGTTAGCGCAAGGGGGAACGGGAAGAGGGAAGGATGAAGGCATCAGACTTTAGACTGCGTTATCCGCAGAAGGAGAAAGAAGATACCTTAAGTAAGTGCAATTTGAGTTTTCAAAGGATCATTGCCTCTTCAGACTCTACCATGCATCAAGGGAGACTTGTTAGGGAAGAGACTTGAGTGCAGAGCACATTGGGAAGAGGGAAGGGTGAAGGCCTCAACATTCAGGACAACGTTATGCCTTCAATGGGAGAGAAGACATTAAGGAAAGCACAGTTTGACTAAAAAAAGGGTCATTGTTGATTTGGAATGTGATTTTCCTTATAGGTTAGTGTATTTTGACTCAATAGTGGGGGGTGTGTCCATTTGGAATGTTCTTTTCATTGAGGGAGGCCATAGGAAGGAAGCCATGTTGCTTTGGGGGGTTTTGACTACACTGGCAGGATAGGAGCGTCTTTGCATTACATGTTTTTCCTCTGAAAGAGGTTTAAAGAGTTCCATATTGTTAGCTAGGAGTTATCTATGTGTCATGCAAGGTATAGGTGAAAAAAACTCAGTGTAGTGAGTCACTATAAGCAAGAACGATTACGTGGCTGCCCTTGGGAGGTTCATAATGTGCATTAGATTTGATGTGATATTGAGGAGGACTTAGTGCACAAGTGTTGGTAAGAAAAATCACATCAATGAGGCTCATGAATAGGCTAAGCTCATATTTTAATAAGAGGGTTCATTCCTTCACAACATTCACTAGGAAGGAGGATTAAGAAGGGCTCCAAAATTGCTAAGCGTGGGACCAACAGGGTAAGTGAAAAAAATGCATCCAAACATGAATCAAACTTGGGTCGCACACATTAAAACCATCAATACAAGCCAAAAGGATACACAAAACTCATAGATAACAATCACACCTCGAAATGACAACAAAGAGACACTTATTTCTAAGTGTGAACGTTGAAATGACACATTATGACACCTATAACACAAATTACAACAAATTTGGCGACTGTGACCAAAAGGTGCACAAAGTTGTAGGAATGTGTCTAGCACATACTATAATGATATGTAAGACCATATAATGTAGAAGAGTGTGTTAGAGCTAAATTTGGTGATACACAAAGGTGTGACATGTGCAAGAGTGAAAACAACACTTGTGACAGGAGGAAAACATGAATATGACACTTGCAAAATGCAAATGACCTTGTAATTGACACATGTCAGAGCAAATATAATATGAAAATGGCACTTATTAAAGTGAAAGCAAAAGTGGAAAATGTGAACATAAAAGCGACACTTGAGAAAGAGACGATGTGCAAAAGCGACAATTGAGAGCAAAATTAAAATGTGAGAAAAATTTTGGAGAGTGTTTATCAGAGCATCAACACTTGGCGACACACTACTAGAACTCCAACTTCTCTATTTAGGTTTAATTTTGAAAGTGCAAGGTCACAGTATTTCAGGAAGTATTGATTTATCTTATGGATTACCTTGGCTTCCCCACTTAATCTGGTTAGAGATATAACCTTCTCCATTCCCTTACTTGGATAGACACATATCAAGGCTTGTCAAATCACAATTGTTTCAATCTAGGAAAGGGTAATATATAACTATGAGTTTAAGATAATCAGAGTAGGAGTTTTCATCTGTGGTGTTGCTCCACTACAAGCAAGTCTAGACAGTACCCCAATGGAGTCACTATAGGAAACTTCAATGATAATGAGTCTAAATAGTACACCGACGAAGTTGCTTGCTTCACCTCTCTACACAGGAAGCCTCTCTTCTTTCACCCTTTATTTATTTTATTTGCAGAACTATTCTTGGGCACTTATTTATTTACCGGGGTGAAAGAGGGATATCGACTTATTAAGAGCATGAGAGGTTGTCCATTTAGAGAAGCATAATTCTACCTCTGATATAGGTTTTCTCACTAGTTGATTTCCCCCTTACCTTTCTCTACTCAATTGGGCTAGCAATAAAAAACATTATTTACCTACAATGTCGAGTTGAGGAATGAGGATCCTAGAATAGATACAAACTTTATAGTTTGATCGAAGGCTTTCCGTCCAAGTTGATCATATTTTCCATTTAGACATCATTAACTTTAAAATATGTAGACCCAAAATAGAGAAGGGGTAAAATATTATCCAAACATGTTTCCTCATCACAATTACCCTTTTCATGTTTTTCCACATTGTCTTTTGAGCCAAACAAGAACATATTTCATGTAAATTCTTATTAAGCAAACATGAAAGAAGAGATATAATACAACAAATAAAACTAACATGTAAAACAATCATGCATAACAAATAACAAGAAAACAAGAAAATTTCAGAGGCTAGATGGAGAGTAGTACAAAGGGTGGATGCAATGCAAGGGAAACTAAATGCAACTAAGCCTACTCCTAACCTAACCAACTACAAGGTTAGGGATAAGTGTAATGACATTTCCAATGAAGCTGACGTAATTCGTCTCGACCCGCAAACACAAAGATAAGAGAAATTAAAACTGATATATAATAATGTGCAACAGAAAATATAGAAGCCTTAACATCTTGCACAAAACATTGAAGGTATTTCCTACAAGAAGAAATATGTGTCATAAAACTTGACTTTACCCAACCTACAACCTTACCTTTTCGATAAGAATAAGAATCATATAAACCTCTACAACTCCTTTGAAAACACTTGCATATGTGTTTTCCTGGTTAGAAACCCTCAAGAGAGATATAAATATATTGTTAGTATAAGTGCTTGCTAGGTAAGATGTTTCCAACTTATCATAAACTAGATCATCGAATTCATAACAATCCTCTTGAAAATCCTAAAATCCATGAAAGGGTGAAATTCCAATTAATAGTATGGAATAAGGATGAGAGTCTTGTAAGGTAGTAAGGTCTTGACATACTCATCAACAAAGCCTAAAGTGCCTCAGCTTCCTGACAAGCATCTAAATATTGAGATGCCAAATCATAAGGGTCAATCGATGTAAAACAATTGTCATGAGATATACTGGTGGGAAAATGACAAATTGCATGACAAATATCATTATCAGATAGATTAATTAAGGCACAAGATTCTTGATCGGTAAACAACAAAGATAGATCAGTTTGAACAACTTTACAAGTGCTTTGAACAAAATAATCATCTTCCTCACACGTTGAATGTAACAAACCATTTCCTCGTGGCTGGTTACAAACTATACAAGCATCATAATCATTGAAAGAATTGAAAAGGAATGCTAGTACATCAAATACATGACACCAGTCGAGATGTAGTGAATGAAAAAGAGGAACTTGATTCAACAAATAACACAAGAATTCATTATCACTAAAGAGGATATCTAGTGCCATGAAGAAAATAATTAGTATCAAAATATTCACAAGAAGGATTAGGAGCCTATCACTTTCAAAAGAATTTGATAGACATGAATCCTTCGTCCAATGATAATATTTAGAATGATTCGATTCACAACTTCACTCATCCATGAAATTTATACATTCTACACCTGAGTTTTATACAAGAGATTTGCATTAAAATGAATCAATTGAAGAAGGACTTTCAATCCGATCGGGAACCAAACCTTGAAATTTAGAAGAATTATATCTAAAATAAACCATGAATTTCAAGGAGGAGTTTACATCCAGTGAAAACATGCAAAGGAAATAATTGTGCGAGAAACTTTAGATCTGACTTAGGTGGGGGATCTTACAAGAGTCGTGAGAACCTGACATACCCATCAACAAAATTTGAAGTGTCTCGACTTCCTAACAAGTCCTGGAACTTTCAAATATTGTAGAATAATATATCAAAGATTGGAATAGATCATGCATGGTATGTAGACAACTACCATCAATAATTTCAATTTAATTACTACTATCCAAGTGGCATCCTTCTACATTACTGATTTGATCAGGATTTACATCTTCAACAAATATATTACCCAATTCATAAGGTTCTACTAATTACAAATCCAAGGATTAATAGATTGAATGAATCTCATGAGAAACTTGAATAGAAGGCTTTTCTTCAAGTGGAACTGGAAATGACAAGGGATGGAATAGATATTCAATGATTTATTTACCTTCCTCTTCACCATGGATAACCTCACTACCTTGTGTCAATTCAAAATCCAACCCATTAGATGATAAAATTGAAGAGAAAACAATAGATCACAAGGGATGGTGAGGTGAAGAGGGAGTTTTGATAAGAACATCTTCGTGGACCAAATCAAATTCAAGGTTGAAATCTTTCAAAGCTTATTGAGAAACCAAAAGACCAATTAGTGCACTTGGGAAATCACCATCAAATTCCTCAATATGATAATAATCATTAGAGTGATTGTTTTCCACAACTTTAGATTGATTAAGAAAATTAACTTCATTTTATTCATTACTGAGATTCTTATATTCAAAATCATCCAAGGATGGAAGAACATAATCTTGACAAGGAGGATTTTGGAAAAGGGAAGAAATATCGAAATAATCCTCACTTTCCTACTCCTTTCCTTGTGAAGAGTGGTTACCTTGCACCTGTTCGTTGTTTAGATTGGAAAATTGAAAATCAGGTAGATCAAGGGGCAAGGTGTTATGCAAAAGAGATTGTAGAGGAGGAAAATAATCAAAATTAGATTCAAGACTGGAGTTATGCATGTTAATATCATTTGAGAAATCAAAGGATATACCTTCTCCTTAGGCTCCATGAGCCATTCCAAATTATCCTCAGTCAGATCAAGATCATGGGAAGTGGATGAAGGTTAAAGAGGTGTATCAATGATTTGATTTTCATATTTCCCAACTTCAACAATACCACAAGGAGGCACATATTTTGGAGTAGGAGACCCATCCGGAGTATTAGCTCGACCACCATAACATAAAGGTTTTCCTTATTTTCCACAGATAACATAAGAGATTATATGCATAGACCTTGAACAAGAAAATAAGTTGACATTATGAAACATAGATTACAATGTGTAAAAGGATACCTTCACGAGCGGAAGATGAGAGTGAGTCTTTGGAAGGAAGTAATAGTACTAACCTAAGAGAGACACACAAGAGCATGAAATGATTTGTTAGCAATATAGTTCACATAACAATTGTTAAAGTGAATACAACACATATTCAACAAGATTACTACGAGAGCCACCAAAATAGTTTGATTTCTCTAGTACATATGAACACAGCATATATCGTAAACATCCCAAGAATAGTCCTAAAACCTTCACAATACATGCATGAAAATGTGTTGGCTCATTAAGCTTCAATTAGGTGAAAGATCCAAGTACAAAGTTACAATGATGAGGCACTAGTTCCAATAGTGGAACATTAAGTCACTTATTGCTTCTCCAAAGATTAGTTTTCTCTCATATTCCAAGTAGAGAAGCCAAGACTAGCTCTCCTAAGCCTAAGCCTACAAAATCCCTTTTCTTGAGTCATGAGGTTGATTTATAAAAAGAGGAATGACCTTTCATCTCCTCTTGACTCTTGAATTTCCCTCATGACTCTTGAAATTCCAATGTTTCCTTTGGGCTTCTAAACAACTCTTGAACTTAAAACGAATTTTTGACTTCTCTAAATGACCTTTGGACTTCTCCTAAAGATAGTTTTGTCCATATATGACTATGTGACTTTTCATATTCCACATATGCTCTTGGACTTCCACACATTACATTTTGTCCTTTTCTTGAAAATACATCATTACATTCCACATAAGGATATAGCATGACGCATTGACACATGTTGACTATTATGATGACACTTTTACAAGTTATAACTTGGCAATGATGACATGGACTTCATGATGAGGTGGAAATGCCAAGTTGTCTTCCTTGTTGCTATGTCTTCAATCTTAATGGCAGATCTGATTAGTACTTCATCTTCATGGAATATATGATTTATTCTTCATATTCACCCTCTAAATGGTCTTGAGTGAGTATTCAAATCCTCTGAGTCATCATGCAGTGTCTTCTTTCTGTTTTGGTCCATGATCTGCTTCGTGTCTCCATGATAGCACTCTCTTTTCTTTTTCTCTACAGGTGTTTCTTTATGATTTCTCCTTGCTATATGCTTTGAGAATCACCTTTTCATGATAATAAGGTGGTATTTCCAATGAAAATCATTCATGAAAAGGAAAATTAAGTCTTGAAATCATCTATTCTATCACTACCTAACTCTTGGAATGATCAGCGCATGATAGGATTATGGAAAGGATGAAAGGAAGAAGCTTGATTAGGAGGGTGAAATCAAATTAAACAGTGGTTGAGGAATGCTCCATTGTTCATTGTTACTATGCCATGCACTATGAAGAGGAGCTCTCCTTGGTCTAGCACAGTGAGGAAGCTGAAGGAGGAAGTTGGGGAGCTTGTTGCTCCATGCTGTGTCATTTGCTATGAAGAAAAGAGAGGAAGCTTTGAAAGAACAGTTTGACTGGTCAAGGGCTAAGAGGAGGCCTCCTTCAACCTTCCTTTTGTGTCATGCATTGAAGAAAAGAGGCTTAGGCAAGTGTCAACACAAGGGTGAACGGGAAGAGGGGACGATAAAGGCTTCAGGCTTCAGATTGCGCTATGCATTGAAGGAGAAAGAAGAGGCCTTATGGAAAGCACAGTTTAACTGGTCAAAGGATCAATGTCTCTTCAAATTGCGCCATGCGTTGAGTGAGACTTGTTAATGAAAAGGATTGAGCATAGAGAGCATTAGGAAGAGGGATGTGTGAAGGCTTCGTGCTTCAAGATTGTGCTATATGCTCAAAGGGAGAGAAGGCCTCAAGGGAATCGTAGTTTGACTCAACCGTGGGGGCTTGCCCATTTGGAATGTGCTTTTCATTAATGGAGGCCATAGGAAGGAAGCCATGTTTCCTTGAGGGGTTTTCATTGCATTGGGAGGATAGAAGTGTATTTAAATTGCATTTTTTGCCTCTACAAGAGGTTGGAAGAGGTCCATGCTATTAGCTAGGAGTTCTCTATGTGTTATGCAAGGTAGAGGTGACCAAAACTTAGTGTAGTGAGTTAGTATAAGAAAGAAGGATTAGGTGACTTCCCTTGGGTGATCTCGAGGAGGACTTAGTGCACAAGTCTTGGTGAGAAAAATTCCATCAATGAGTCTCATGAATAGGCTAATCTCGTCTTCTAATAATGGGGTTCATGCCTTCACAACTTGCATTGGGAAGGAGGACTAAGAAGGGCTCCAAAATGGCTAAATGTGGGACCAACAGGATAAGTGAAAGAAATGCATCTGAACATGAATCAAACTTGGATTACACACATTAAAACCATCAATACAAGCCATAATGATACATACAAGTTATAGATAAAAATCACACCTCGAAACGACAACAAAGTGACCCTTGTTTCTAAGTGTGACAGTTGAAACGACACCTAGAACACAAGTTACGACAAATTTGGTGACTGTGACCAAAATGTGCACTAAGATATAGGAATATGTCTTACTCATACTCTAATATAAGACCATCTAGTGTAGAAGAATGCGCTAGAACTAACTTTGATGAGACACAAAGGTGTGACACATGTAGGAAAAAAACAAAAATGAGACTTGCAACAAGAGGAAAATATGAAGACGACACTTGCAAAATGCGAATGATCTTGAAATCAATACATGCTAGAGAAAAGACAATATGAAAATGACACTTATTAAAGTGAAAGCAAGAAAAAGCGACAACTGTAAATATAAAAGTGACACTTGTGAAAGAGATGATATGCAAAAGCGACAATTGAGAAAACTCACTGAAATATATGTACATACACAACCAAAGTGAGGGAGATTGTCAACGAAAGTGCGCACTGATTGTCTACGTGAGTTAAACATCACATAGGAAATTTTCTTGACAAACGGTGCTATTCTTATTTAAGCTTGCATAAAGAAAGTGCGCTTATGGAGGTCAAAGAGTGTCAAAGTGTCAAAGACAATGTTTTTGTCTCTACCGATGATCATGCTACCTCCAGTGGACCTTCTTCACATATTTCAGGTGCACCCCCTGCATTTTTAAATCCTCTTTAAACTTTATGTGTTTATGTCTTGAAATTGTCTTTATTTTTTAAATTGTCAACTAATGTATTTGAATTTAATGTATATGTTATTATGCTTCTAGTTTGTTAGATATATGTATTAAATTATGTTTATGACTTACAAACCCTCAACAAGACGAAATTGAAGATCACAATGTAGCATCGATCCCTCTGTGGGACGACGCTACAACTCATATCACATTAGAGGATGTTATGGCCCAATATACGTGGATCACATGAAAGCTAAGTAACATCCCTGCCAGTTCACCTACTAGGCATAGTTTGTCTTTGATTTTGGATAACATCAATAGGTTGATTGAGACATACTAGAGGTAGGGTCCATAGAGTCACATCCTACAGTCCATATAGAGGATTAGGAGACGTGAGGTCAAAGGCCCACATACTTGAGAGTTGGTGAAATAGGCCAACAAGAACATTGATATTCGTAGAGAAGTGTTTGACATACCTTTAGATCGCCCTACTAGACATAAATGTCTGATTCCACTAAAATATTTTAAGATGTTGATGCAACCCCTTTTGTGGATGACCGGAGCTTGAGGCCAGTTACCTCACCATGACCAAGTCACCGTTTATTTTTCCAAGCATATGTATGCAAAATTCGTGTTACATATGAGGTTGAATTACACTAATATCAGATCTCATTATTATGGAGCTAGATTGGGACGTACATATGATTGCGAGGGGTCTTGTAGGGACCTTGGGCATTTACCACCACCTTCGAGATTCTTGTGACTACCGTCTCAGAGAGTGGTATTGTCAACAAAGCTAGATGAGTCATCCCAACTCGGTTTTGAGACCATGGATACCATTGCAGATAGCATGCAGACATCATTGGTTAGTGCACTTGTTTCATTGCATTGAGAGAATAGGATACCAAAACCATTGCCTCGTGACCCGCCAGTTCCTTTATATGATGATTCATTTCTCATAAGTTTACCCCCTGACCAGCTTTTTCCATATGAATGTATGTATTGTGATGCTCTCTGTGACACATGGAGGGTGCATGGCCCATGTTACACAAACTAAGCATATATATATAATACGAAAATTTTGACTCTTATTGTTAAATTATGCAGAATTATTTATATTAATTTCTACTTCGTATCAGATTATATTTATATTAATAGGTTCATAATAACATGTAGACACAACCCAACTATATGGATGAGCTTATGAGGTCATCCAAAGGAAAAGTTGATCAGCCAAACCATCCTCCACTAGAGCATGTTTCCATGGATTCTTCTCCACTTCCACCTCCCCCTCCACCTCATAACACTCATATGGAGGAGAGTCACTATGTACAAGCACATGGACCAGTAGCTGTGATAAACTTTTTTATTCTTAAGATTTCAGCGTTTTTTTTAAGTTACACATATATGCTAATTAATTCGTAGACTAATTATGATATGTCCTTGCCATTGTGTGCACATAATCATATGCGAAGTGTTATTGATGTCGCAGTTATGTGGACACATGAGTGGGATGTTGGGAATAGAGGAATTGATGATGTGGGTCCATCGATGCAAGCCCCAATCATTGGGCCATAAGCAGGGGAGCACCAAACCCAAATTATTAGACCCCCATCCTATCCGATTTGCATTTGGAATCGACTGAAATTAGTAGATTAACATATGTAATTAAAAATGTGGTTCAAAATCATTTATTTCTATATTGTTTATTTTGTACAAATAATGTTCTAATTAGTTTGAATTTGAATGTGTTATATTGCAGTACCAACTTATGGGCACTTACTTTACATGACAGAACTCGCACAGGAGTTCTAGTGGTGCTTATAGTGGATTGTTTGTATATTTTCAAACCCATTTCATAGGGCACATTCACATGTGATACAAACTTTGTATAATTTCATACATTGACAGTTTATGGATGTACATGAACATTATTTCAGTTTATGGATGTTCATGTGATATTTGTAATTTGTATATATTTTCAATTAGATAGTTTATTGATACATTCATTATTTCATTTTATGGATTTGTATTAATCTTGTTTATGGGTGTTCATTATTTTTTTAAGTTTATGGATCTGTTAAAATTATTTCGCTAGTTTTAAAAAAAATCTATATACTATAACTTTTATTAAAAAATATAACAATTTTGATTTCTAGTTTCATAAAGTAAGAAAATAAGTACAATATTGAGTTATGATGCAAGTCACTTTCATACTCAAAATGAATTAAAATATATGATGGTTGAATTAAAAACATGTAAATAAGATTGAAATAAGTTTTAAATTCAATTTTAAAAAATGTCTAGTAAACAATAAATAAAACGTATTCAATATTATTTATTTTGATTTCATCTACAAGAGCTTAGTCATAATATGATATAAGTATGATCCTACTATGATGCAAGTCACTTTGATACTTAAAATGTACTAAAATATATCATGTATCAATTTAATATTGAACTTGGAAAGAATTACAAGCATGCTTCATGTTGGCTTGTGGAAAGTGTATTTTAATGCAATCAACATATAATTACAATTCAATTTGAAAAATAAATAATTTGAATTCTAAAGTCATCCATATTATAATAAAAAAACTATACATAATTTTTTTTGTGAGTCACCCATACATCATTGCATGGTCAACTTTTTTAAGTATTTCAAGCAATTTCTTATCTCAAAGTTCAATTAAAAAACACAAATAGGATTGAAATAAGTTTTATTCAATTTTAAAAGATGTCATTTAAACAACAAATATGTTTTATTCAATATTATTCCTTTTGAGATTATCTACAAGAGTTTATTCATAACATGAGATAAGCCAATCATATTGAAATTTAATATATAGGTCAAAAAACAATATATGACAACATTTCTATAATTTTATATAATGTTATAACTTTTCTAAATTTAATTAGCTATCCAAGTATTTCAATCAATTTCTTATGATTCAAATAAGTTTTATTCAATTTTAAAAAACTCGAATGTGATTGAAATAAGTTCTATTCAATCTTAAAATATGTGGAGATGTAAAAATTACAAATATAAGTTTTATTCAAATTTATTTCGATTGAGGTTATCTATAAGAGCTTAGTCATAATGCACATTGTCAATAATTTTTGTGTGCTCACACTGAAATCAATGCATTTAATGCAAGCAATAAAATAGGATGAGTGCAACCACCCCTCCCACATTTACCCAGTTTCACAAGCCTGCCAAGGTAAACATGAGACGAATGTCACTATGACATGACTCGACCTCCCAATTTCAGTTAAGCAATTGGAGTCTACAAACTAACCACAAACTGACATTCTACAGAGACTACAAATCACCAAAGAGCTAAATAAACATCCTAAGTGGTCAATCCCTAAGTTGGAAGCTTGTTTCATTGACCTAGACCCACAACTGCACCCTTAACACTGCTTACATGTGATTATGAGGCTCCAATCACACTCATAAGCCTAGATGCAAGTAGTTATGACCTAAATTCTGCAGTTTTGAGCTTGTGGTCTCGAGATCTATGCCACATTTTCAGGCCAACCTCCGTACCACTGCCCAAAATTTCCTAAGACTTTCCAAAATCATAATTAACATGATTACAAAACTAAACATTAAATCTTGAATTAGAAACTTGACATAGACTGCCCAATCCATAACAGACATTTTTTTCAAACACGTGGAAAACATAGAAGCTACAGGTCATGAATGCATATCTAATCATAAGAGTCTGAGATTCATCTGAGAATCACCAAGAAAGTTCTATGCCCTCTCCACCTAATTGCAACAACACTTATTAGTCAATATATTCATCAACCACTAGATAACTAAACAAATCATGACAAGATCCATAGATAACATACATCATGTAACCAAACAAGAAAATTGGTAGAGCCAACATGGTGGACAAATTACACACACAAAAAAAAATTGTCTATACAATCACAAACCCTAAATACAAGCCACATAAATAGTGCTCACGAGATCCAACATATTCCAATCAAGGAGAATGTTGTTGAGAAAATATCTCAACAAAAATCCAACAACCAACAGCTCAATCCTACCCATTTACTAATGTAAGCATTATTCCAAGTCCCCCCTTTAATGCTTACATTACAACATTACAAATATTAATACAAAAATGATAAATTGCAATTTACATGTCATATTTGTCTTATTGGTCTTCCTCAACACTTATCCCCACTCTGAAGTCTCCCAGATAACAGTGTTTTCACCACCACAATATTCGAGCTTCCCACACAACTCATTTAAGACATTATCGCCTCTCACCATCTTTGATGAACTTTGTATAATTGACGCTTCTCAATCCCTTGAAGAATAATCTCAATATTGGACTGTATCCAATAATAAATTATGCAACTGACCTTTCTACACACATGGATCTCATAACATAACATGTAATTGATGCTCTTGAAAACTAAAGTCCATCAAAATCCATCAACATATAACAGATTCACACAATTAAATTGGCCATATGTTCTCTCGGCACCAAAAAGTATCAAGAACCACTACTCTACTTTAATAATATTTCATTGTTGAATAATTGGTTCTGCACCTTTCATACAAATAAAACTAACAAAGACAATGAGTACAACACCAATTTCCATTTTCTGTGATTCCACCTTTTCACCCATTGCTTTAATGGTCAATGCAACGTTCAGCTTCAAAGAAAAAAAGATCTTTGATGGCGGTTAAACTCACAGCCACTTCAGTGCCCTGGGCATTCTTATCAGCTCCACTTTCAGTGGCCTGGGCGGTCTTAGCAGCTCCACTTTCAACCAGCTCAGCTTTTGGATACTTCAACATGTGAGTTGACATAATATCAATATGTGAAGTGGCCAACAATATTTTCCCCTTATTGTGAAAGAAGTTATGCAAAACAGATAGTGACTATACTCATTCAGAAAACATAATAGCCTGATAATTGTCATAATAGTTGGATGATTAAGAAACTATTGTGCCTTCAATTATTATAAAATCATCACAACGCTGCCAAAGTATCAAACTTTTGTATTGGATGCCAAGTAATGAGAGAAAAGCATTATCAATGCTCCACGCAACACAATTAGCAGACAAAAAATCACGTTTTCTTGAAAAGCAGGTGTCAACGGAGAGAACAATAGGTGAACGACTCGGGTCATTTCTCGTTTCTTCACGACTTCCACACTTCTTGTACGCCACCGAGTTTACCATGTCTTCAGTCGATATACAAATTGCATCGAATAGAACAGATGAAAATGATTGATTATGGTGACATCGATGTTGCGTATTGAGTGTGATATAAGTCATTCGATGGCCATCCAAGATCTCTATGAAGCCCAACGTCAGGTGAATCAGAGCTATAAATTTGTAGCTTCATCACCCATATTATCTCACCGCCATTTCCACCATTTAATTTGTGGAGCATCTATACAAAGAGGAGAGGGCACAATTGATGTTCCCACTGCACTATACAAAGACGAGAGGGCACAATTGATGTTCCCACTGCACTTTCTCTGAGCAGCACAAAGAAAACTAAAGATCAACCATAATAGTAGATTTGATGGAGGAAGGGCTCGAGTCTCCAGATCACTGTATATGATCCTTCCTGTCACACTGTCCTCTGGGTATGAGTGTGATTTTGTCCAACAGAAACTATTGAGACTTATTAGCAGCTCCAACACACGAGATGCAGGGCCAATTACTGGCGGCTCTTTTCTCCAGTGCATACGACAGAGTCAATGTACAATGGCATTCACCTTCTCCAGGTGGCCTTTCTCACATGCACCGACCACACAAGAGCATAGATCTACACGGGAAAATAAAATTCATAACATAAATAAATTTTCACACACTCTACAACTAACCTATGTACGAAGATTTAGCTCTCATGCCTTTCACATTTTCTTGGCTTTCCCATAAGGGAATTAAGCCAGTACCAACAAGAAAATTGGTAGAGAAAATAGTGTGGACAGATTACACAAAAAAAAAATCGTATATACGATAAAAACCTTAAATACAAGCTACATAAATATTTCTCATGATATCCAACAGATTCCAATCAAGGAGAATGTTGAACAACCAAATCCTACCCATTTACTAATGTAAACCTTATTCCAAGTACCAATAAATAACCAGCAAAACCAAGTGTTTGTAGCACAGAATCGGAAAGTACATGAGGCAATGCTTCTGGATGAATTCACTGTTAATCCAAATCTGGAATTTATTCTTTGGGAATGGTTTGCTGACGAGCAAATTGCTCCTGAGATGAGACACCTTCTCATGAGGCAAAGTCTGCTGATAAAATCATTGTAATTTTGCACATTTGGATCATTGTGCTCTTGATCAAGATCTAAAGCATTGTGAGCTTGTCGCATCTGTGTATGAAGCTGACCTTCCCCTAAAGAGGTTACAGATGTTCCATAATCTATCACACGGTGGCCCTCTAGTGAATTAACTATACACTATGACTGACTGACAATCAACCTACGAGCCTTTATCAGGGAGAATGTGCATAGAAGCTTCGTTACTTTAGGTTGCCGGACATGAACTGGCAGAGTAGAGGATGGTGGTGGAACAGTAGGTGGCTTGGTTACGAAAAAAACAGTAGATATAGGTGGATTTGAAAAGTGTGGTATCATACATGGCAGATTTGCAGTGCCTTCACACCATCTTTTACTGCCTCTTCCTTGGCACGTTGAGTTGCAACCTCTTTTGCCTTCAAGGAGCGAATTATTTTCGTAGCTTTCATCAAATTTCCTTCCCTTCTTAGCCTCAAAAACGAAATCTTCCAAGGTATCAACGGTTACAATCTGGCTGGGGCGGAAAGTCCGACTGCAATAATGTGACTCGTGTTCAACAAAACCTTCCAGGGTATCAACATTTACGATCCCACAGCTGTTGGAAGCCTGACGGCAAGAAAGTGAACCATTTTCAATACTGATAAAATGAGAATCCGGTATCTAACTCCACATTCAGGGTATTGTCATTTTTGAGCCCACTTGAGCCAATGAAGTCTGGAGTTGTCTCAATGAGAGGAAGACTGTCCATACTTTGTTTATAGAGAGGGACTCAGTTGTATTAAGAGATTTGATTGGCCCCTCGACAACTGAAAAGTTCAGTTGACACTCATTTGTCCTCACTACCGCTTCCTCTGTGCATTGATTTGCTTCTTCATAGCTGCTAACATTTGTGACATCACTACACGGACATGTTTTATTGGAGTATCTGAATCAACTGTGCCGCTAGCTACATAACTTATTCCCAGCAAGTTAACCTCGGTACTTTTTGAATTGCTGCCACATTTTTTAACATTGACATCTTCAAGGATGTTACCATTCTCAAACAGCATTAAATATTTTTCACTGCAAGATAGTCGATCATCTATAACTCCACCCTTATCATCCAAATGAAAACTAAATCCCTTATTTCCAATTCTAGTTTGAGATTGGCTCAAGTTAAACTGACATAAGGAACTAGAGGTTTGGTTGGTGTTTTCATCACAGGATTGCTTAGCGTTCTGGTCCTCGTGGACATTTGTCTGCTTCTTTTATAGCCATGACTATGCTTTTGCCTTTGCTTCAGTTTTTCTTGTACTTTGATTTTCAAGCTTGGTTTTATGATCAGTATAACTTGAGTTGTTTTTCTAGTCATTATTCCAGAAGTCATTCCATTTCATTTTCCTAAAAGGCTGCAACATTTTGTTGAATTCTTCTAATCTTCTGATATTCTCTGCTTGCTGCTCTTCTAGGCTCTAGCAAGACTCTGCTTGCTGCTCCCAAAACACGGCATACTTTTCCCAAAAATTGTTTGTGGTGGTTCCATTTTCAAATACCATCCAAGCTGGCAGGATTTCTGCTCTGATAGCACTATAATTTTCTTGGGTAATTTTTCTAGGATTTCTAAGCAATTAGGGCTTCTATCGAAATTTCCCCTTTTTCGTCCACAATAATTAATCCCAATAAAATCCCAGTGTTGTTCTTTAAACCAATCAATGCTATTTAATCATCCATTAATTAAACACAACCAATTTCAATGATCTAGTAAAATGCTAGTGGGCCCCAATCCAATTCGGAAGTTCAGCAAAACCAGACTAATTCAACAGTCCAGCTAATTCCGGATTAGCTCTCACAATACTTTGCAGAAATTCAATAATATAAATGATATATAATACCCAAATTATATGAAATCTCGTCTATCTACAGTTAACTACACAGATAGAAACCTATCTGTCATCCTGAATTTGACTCAAAATTATCATCTATTCCGACGCTTATACAGAGACCCCCGCTTGTTTTGAGAACTTCGGTCTGTAAGACCAAATTCAAAAAATCTGCCTCGTCACTATTTTTGTAGATACTCGAGTCACCTTTGGCTCCTCTGTCACCCGATATCTAGTCGAGCTACAATCGAACATAGAATGCTTCGACTTTAGTATGCTAACTGCGTTGGATGATGCACAGACAGTTCGTTGTGTAGACTCGTTTTCCAGCTGTGTGTTCAATGCCAAACAGATTTCGGAATGCATAGGTGCTTAGCTTCCTTTCAAACAGGTCATCGATATACTTCAGACCTCTGTCTACTCCTTTGAACCAGCGTCAATAATAGTCCAACACAGGTGCTAAACTTCTTTTCAGATAGGGCACTAGACTGGAACTTGCCCTCCTTCCAGATGATATTTAAATCAGAGCAAAGAGACTGGCATACCTTACATACCCGAACAAGAAATCAAGATCTCGCATGGCTTCCCAATTTGGCTAGAACCATTATCATATTAATACAATTTAAAATGAATAATTTATTAAACTAGTGATTTTGCTAGAACCATTATCATTTATCAAATACATTTGTGCTAATACATATAAAATCAATCAAACAACTAATCAAATATGCCATAGTATTTGTAATAAATCTATTGCCAATTATACGGTCTTCGTTTCAAATATTTGTATTTATTCAATATTCCATAAACCAATATAGATCTATTATCAATTATCAAATCCATTTGTGTTAATATATATAAAATCAATAAAACAACTAATCAAACATGTTATCATGTTTAGCAACTTGTTTATCCCTTCTAAAAATGAATATTAAAAAAAAAAAAAATGCATTTGTTAGAAAAAAAAATT
>APFE031085542.1:9405-73707 GCA_000404065.3 Pinus taeda | reverse complement strand
TTACCCTGAATTATAAAATAAGCTGATCAACTCAATAAAGATCTCTGGAAATACATGTGCAAATCCTAATAAATTTGTAATAGTTTCTCTAGATAAACCATTTGTATTTTTTCGTTATTTAAATTATATTTTAATTACTATATAAAATACATTACCCTGAATTATAAAATAAGCTCATCAACTCAATAAGGATCTCTTGAAATGCATGTGCAAATACCTTTCAGTTGAAACTGAATAACGATGTCTTGAAATACATTTGCAAAGCACTGAATAACGATGTCTTGAAATGCTTATAGATCCGAAGATCAAAGTATGCAAGCTTTCTGAATTCACTAATCCAGTTAGACAGTCGTAACTAATCCAGCTATGCAGTCGTTCCACACCGCACTGTGAAACCCACAATTTTCCAGTTATTTCATTGCTTGCATATCTTGCTGAAAGTAATGAAAAATGTCATTAAAAAAAAAATTATCATACACAAAAGCCAGCCACATAGATATTCCAGATATTTCATTGTTTGCATATCCTGCTCAAAGTAATGAATATTCCAGATATTTCATTGTTGGCATATCTTGCTGAAAGTAATGAATATTCTCATATACAAAAGTCAGCCACAGATTTCTCATCTTTGACCAATTTCCTATAACACCCAGATTCTCATGTACAAAAGCCAGCCACAGATTTGTCATCTTTGACCAATTTCCTATAACACTAATTTTTGACCAATTTCCCATAACCCATATAACATATATTCCAGATCTTTCATGGCTTCTTTCCATATCTTTCATCACTTGCATACAAGCCATAAGTTATATTCTAGATCTTTCATCGCTTGCATATTCTGCCGAAAATAAGGATGACTCTAATACACAAAAGTCAGCCACATATTTTTCATTTTTGACCCATTTCTCATAACTCATCTTTGACCAATTTTCCATAACCCCTTATGAACTTTGGCATATGTCAAGGACCCTCAAACGTTTGAGTTCACTTATCCTCTCTAAGAGGCACAGTAATTCATAACAACTACAAAGCTTGAGGGATTAAAGCTCCTTTAGGTCTCCAAAGCTCTAAGTCAATTCATAGATGACCAAAGATTCTAGCGAGAGACAGGCAAGATGTTTCAGATATCTTATACAAGGCGACAAAGAATCTATCTCAGTCTTATTGAGATCGAGATCAAGATCTCTATGACATTTTCACGGCAGATTCTGCTAGCTTAGAAAAATATGCAAAATATACATAACCATACCTTCTGCAATCCAGATATTTATAATCTTTTCACAGTGAATTACTCTGTTTTCTGGAAAATATGCAAAATATACCAAACAAGTCTTTAAATAATCTTGCAAACCATTGCAACTCCATTTCAGACTTTGCAACAGTTGTTCCTCAATTTCATCGTGCAGACCATAAAACGTGTCATCTATGTTGTATATCTGATGTAAAGCATGCTCCCACTCATCTTGATAAGTATAGTTTCTCAATGGGGCAGTTACTGCATTTATAGTAAGTGCCAAACCCTTGCACTCCCTTTTGATTTTACTGGCAGAGTTTCCTATTTCAGCTGGAAAACTGCCATTTGGAAATGCTAGGCAACAATACAGCTGCCAACCCTCCTCTACTGATAGCGGATCCACTCTTGTTACCTCATCAGCTTCCATACTTGTACACACTTCTTTAACCCTAGAAGTCAAAACGATTTTAGAAGCTGTCATTCAATGACACTCCCTACGGTTTGCAGTTCAAGACTTTTCCCAATATCATCCAGAAGAAAAAACGCGTATCCCTTGAATATTTGTGTTGCTGGTAATCACTAGGAATAGATCTTGAACTTTTTATGGCCTCGCCCGCCTCATCCAGCCAAGCCTTCAGTACACTTTTAGGGTTCATTTGAACTAGAGCGAGCTCCACATTTCTATCATTCACGAGGTTTTTCAGACACTCAACTTCAACTTCCAAGTTGCTTAAAGATGGAGTAAAGAAATTACCAGTTTCACCTCTAGAACAACGCTTTTCAAATGGCTGTTGAAAACATTCGATGCACTCCGAGCCCCATTACCCGAGCAGCACGCCATTCTCGTTGCCAGAAGAGAGAGATAGCCCAAGGTCTTCCAACGCGTTCCCGATTTTATCATCCCACCGCCAACGCACTAGTAAGATTAGGGTTTCTCTAGTCCTCAAATTGGTACCAGAAGAGAGAGAGAGCTCAAGGTCTTCCCACACGTTCGAGATTTTACCTTCCCACCGCCAAACCGCTAGCAAGATTAGGGTTTCTCTTCCTCGAATTGCTCCGAGTGCCTGCACGAGGGAGTGGCCCCTATGAGTATTTCTGGTCCATTTGTACTCAACGACTCTCAAGCATCTTAACTTTATGTGGTATGTAAAAGTATTATTTTATGTTTTTCTGTTCTGGTTCATTTAGGTAAGGAAGCTACACTAGACTTTTAGTTCGGTGCGTGTAAAAGTATTAATTTATTTTGTGGTTTTGGTTCAGGTTCATTTAGTACTCAACAACTCTAACCAGCTTGACTGATTAAAAACTGCGTCAGCTATGTAATGTAAGGTTGCATAAAAGTTATAGAATGAAGATTCAAATGAAGAATAATGTAATGTTGTAAAGTTATTGGAAGGATAGATTTATCAAAGTCTTTGCCTTGGAGTGTTAATGGTATAATAGCCACAATTTAGTTAGGTTTTCAAGATTTTGTAATTTTGTAAGCATTTTGTTGCAAGAATACTAGTATAGATTTATTTTAACATGGATCTACTAAGAGTTGAGAGGGATCAAATCTCAAACTTCTTGAAAAAGGATTTACACATCAAGAGATTTAATATCTTCTAGTGCTTGGTAAATATGTGATTAAGATAGATCTATAGTAATAATTTTTCATTGTTTATATTGTATTTTTTAATATTTATCATTATTAATATTTTATATTAAATATCTTCCAACGCTTTCTAGATTCTATCTTCCTACCGCCAAGCCACGAGTAAAATTAGGGTTTCTCTTCCTCAAATTGGTCTGAATGCCTCCACGAGGGAGAGGCCCACCATGAGTATTTCTAGTCCATTCCTACTCAACCACTCTCAAACATCTTGACATTTATGTTTTTTTTGTTTTGTTTTGGTTCATTTAGGTATTAGAGTTGCATTGGACTTTAGACCGGTGCGTTTTTTCTGGTTTTCGAGGCTTTGTAACCTGTCAAACCATGATCAATATTTTTGTTATATGCAAAAAATGATAATAGAGTGAGGAAAAATGAATGAGTTTGCGAATTTAAAATATTACATCATATGTTTTCCAAGAGCACTCCCTGATGCAATTGAGAAATATTTCAAAGATAATAACATTACTTTGGAAGACATGTTTCTAGCAATGGCTAATCAACACATTATAATTGTAATCCAATATTGTTTGGAAAAAAGAGTAAATAAAGATTTCAAAGGTTTGATAGTATGTTTATTTCCTCTTTGTGCAAAAATGTAGGAAATATGCTCGAATGGGGATGTGGAGCATATAATCGTGGCCATTAGATTAGTAAAAATGTTGTCCATTGCAAAAGGAAGGATAACTATTACACTTTTAGGTCCAGGTTCCTTCTCGATAAACTTGAGAAAATGTATAAGAAGAATAAAAGATATCCTAAAAGGGTCCCTTGAAGAAAATGCAAACTCAAAAAAAGGCTATATGTTATAATTGCCATAAGCCAAGTCATTGGGCTCATCAATGCCCTAAGAAAAAATCCAAGCCAAACTTAACTACATTGTTTGTGAGTAGCTTGAACTAGAATGGTGGGAGTCAAATTATTGTTTACCCATAGATCAACCTGATGAAAATATAATTTTCCTTGATCCTTCTAGATTTTTAGAAGAATTTGACCAAATTTATGATTCTTCTACAAATTAATTTAGAGACCCTCAGCCACTAAATTGGAGGGTGAAAGTGAGCAAGAATACTTGCCCAAACAAGAATTTTACTTTTGTATTTTCATATGCAGCAACAAAGAGATCCTAAATCAAGGATCAAGCATATTGATGAAAAGTTGAAAGAGATTCCTACATGGAAGTATGTAGAAATAGAAAACCTGAGAAAGGAGAAAGATGAATGATTGAGACATGTGGCATCCCCACATCCTTTGCAGAATGTTAAGAAGTTCCATAAAGGACCTAACAAAAAATATGCTCTTGTAGAATTATATGGAACATAACGCAAGCCATGGAGATAGACAGAGCTTTAAAAAAGATAGAGAAAGGTATTTGCAGTTACAGGGTGAAGATTCAGAGTGAAGAATAAAGTATTTTTGTTAAGTCTGTAGAAGGATAAATCTGTCAAAGTTCGAGTTTGGGCATGCGAATCAACTTCATCTCCTCCTTTGTATCATTTGGCCATGCTATCCTTACCAAGAGAAGGCCTGGGTCACATCAAGAAATTCCCTAATGGAGAAGAATCTTTTCTTCCTGGTATGTATTTCCCTATTGTCCCTTTCAGACAATTTTATGAAGACTTGATGAAACAAAGGTAATAACCTCCAATAAGGTCTTCTACATTTCAAGAATTAGTATATGATGAGTGTATGTTGCTAGATTTTCCCATATTACAAGCTTCACTGATAGGATGAAAAATAAGTGATCTAAATAATGATTTATTACATATCAAACATTGAAGATGCAAAGTCACAGAGGAAAGCAATAAAAGATATGACCAATAAAGCTGACATTATGTCTCTTTTTCTTAGGAAAACCATAGCCTTGAGAACATCTTTGCAAAAGATTGAAGTAAGGTTAGATCTATTAGATTCCTTGTTAGAAAATATGAACGAAGCCATAAATGTAGTTGGGAGGCCAGAGAGAAACCCTTATGTTTCTCACAAAGACATTCTTTGAGATGAAAAAAAAAACAATTAGAACAAACATAGAAAGAAAAGCTCCATAGGAGTGTTTTAAGTCCAAGATGATAGGCTAGATTGGAATTCTGGAGCTACCAAAGGTGCCTTAGAGGACATAGCAAAAGAAGTATATGTTATGAAGAAGTAGCCACACCCTCTACAGCCACAAATAAAAGAAAAATGTCTCCAAGCATTTACTATACAAAGTGAACCAGAATAGGATACCCCAATGCCAATGGCACCTTCTTCTTGTCGTTCCAAGGAACTCTCCTCCTTAGGAATAGATGGAACCAATAAAATTATTTCAACCATGCCTGATCATCCAGTCATTGACCTAGGATGCTAGTCTATTAAAGAAATAAGAGTTTCTCTTCAGTTGTTATCAAAATGGGTAACTCTTAAGAAAACATAAGATGAACCCTTATTCCAAGGTATATGGCTACATAATCAATAAATGGTTTCACGGGTCTTGCCTCAAATTTGTGGTAGTTGTTGGGTTTCAAAAAGGGTGGATGAGGAAACCAGCGGCGGAGATGATCTGATCAATCCGTCTCGTCCGCAGTCTTGAAGCATAGAAGGTGAGCAGGGAGTGAAGGTCTAAATGAGAAGAGACAAATCGGGGTTTTTCAGACCGGCGCAAGAAGGAGCGAAAGGAAGAGCAAGCACTGAGGGGTCGAATGGAAACAAATGAGGGGAGGGGAGAGATCCCCTCCTACAAGAGCATGGAAACGGGGGAGGCAAGCAAGGAGCGTATGCGGAATGGAATGAAGCCGAATAATGGAGGAAACTCAGCTAGCGGAGCAAACTGGTAGACGGGCCTGCGAGGTAAATGTCTCCCAAGGGCGTTGAAGAAACCTAGGTTCGTAATACTAAGCAACAAACTTGAAGAGTATAGGAGTTACATGAAAGACTATGCATTAATATGCAAATTTGTAGGGTTTTGGCCAACAGAGAAAGAATTATCGAAATGGATACAATGGAGATGGAAACCTAAGGGGCATGTGGAACTAAAACTAGGAGCGAAAGGTTTTTTTACTGTGATTTTCTCTAATACAGAAGACAAGGGAAGGATCTTTGAGGGAGGACCTTATTTCATGAATAATGCAGGCCTTTTTATGCGGCACTGGGTAGACTGCTACAATCCAGACAAAGAGAAAATGCTTGCAGCCCCGGTCTGGATAAGACTCTTCGGGCTTCCAACGGAGTTCTAGGACCTGGAGATTCTAGAAGGTATAGGAAATACAATAGGGTCTTTTGTGAAAGTAGAATCCACAAAAAGAGGAAGATATACATCATATGCCAGAATATGCGCATATATGAATATAATTGAACCTCTCCCAGACTTCATCGAGCTAGAATACCATGACGAGATCTGGCAACAACCAGTGGATTACGAGCATATACCTTTTCAATGCAGAAGATGTCACGAATATGGGCATCTCTTCAAACAATGTACATTAAATAAAACAAAGGATGTAAGGGAGAAGAGAGAAGAAGAGAGAACAACAACAGAGGAACTTGAACAGGGGGAAGAGGGTTTTAAAGAAGTACAGCAGAAAAAGAAACAAGGGTTTAACAAACCACAGCGACAAATGTCGAAAGAAAACATTAACCTGGAGTCACAAAACAAATTCAAAGCCCCCCAAGAAGAAGAGATCGAGATGGGGGAAAATGAAGACAGCGAGGAAGAGACAAAGGAAAACTCAAAAGAAACAAGAAAACAAATATCAGAACAAAAGGGTATAGAACATGGGGAGGCAGACGAAAAAGAAGAACAACCAAATGAACAAATACAAATGGAGATAGACCCTCAAAAAGATAGAGGAGGGGAAGAGGAATGCATAATGAGAAAGCTATTGCAGGAATGGAGGATGCTAGATGAAAGATTCATCCCGGAGGAGCAGAAGCAATTGTATAAAGAAGCCTTTCAAAAATATAAAGAAAAAGTAGGGGTAACAACAGCAAACAAATTAGAACCGATAGATTTACAAGGAAAGCAGATCGTGGGAATGAGCAGCTCTGGCAAAGGAGGAAGAAAGAGGGGTAGGCGATCAATGAGCGAGACAATTCAGGAGGTTGGAGAGATGTTGGTGAAATCTGGAAGGGTCATACCTCTATCATAGGTATTCCAAACACCGTCAAGATTGTTAAAATGATACTTACAAATTGGAACATCAGAGGCCTCAACAGTAGAGGTAAACAAAGATACCTGAAGGATATATTAAAAAGGGATAAACCAAGTATAATGATAGTCCAAGAAACAAAAATTAGCACAGAAAGAATGAAAGAAATAATGAGCAGGGGTAACACCAGATACGAAATAATGGGACAGGACGCAACTGGCAGCACGAGAGGATTGGCAATTTTATGGAATCCGGAGGAAATTCAATTTGAAAATTGGATAAGCCTCCCGCGAATCCTCTCAGGAACATTCAAGGTAATAGGATCATCGGAAAGTGCAGTATTAACAAGAGTGTATGGTCCACATACACCTACAGAACGAAAAGGATTCCTCCAAAATCTAAAAGCAATGAGAAGACTTATTCTAGAGAAGCCATGGATTATAGGGGGCAATTTTAATATGATAAAGACCTTAGAAGAAAAGAGGGGCGGGATGAGAAGGATAGATTCAGATATGGAAGCGTTCAGAGATATGATATCAGAACAAAGATTGGTGGATATCCATACAATAAATGGCACCCATACCTGGAATAATCGTAGAGGAGGGACAAATCAAATAGCTTCAAGATTGGATAGATTTCTTATCTCTGAACAAATCATGATGAAAGATGTATTCGTAGAAGACATGATCCTACCAGTAGTAGGATCAGATCACTGGCCAATAAAGTTAGAGATAGATCTCAAACAGAGCCCCAAAAGAAGGTCGTTTAGGTTTGAAGCTTTCTGGCTGAGAGACCAAATGTTTTTACCTAAAATAGAAGAGTAGTGGACTAAAAGTAGTCAAAGTGGAAGAAGTAAGATGCAAACTTGTCAACTTAAATTGAAAGAGCTTAGAGGAAGAATAAAAAATGGAATAAAGAGGAGTTCAAGGACATCTTCAAAGAGCAGTAGCGCCTAGAACAGAAAATGAGTGAACTGCAGCAGAAGGATATATTGGAGGGCAAGAATGAGGATAGAAGCAGAGAAGAAGGCATTATAATATGCCAATTAGAAGAGTGAAGGAAATAGGAAGAAATCTTATGGAAACAAAAGTCCAGAGTTCAGTGGCTCAGAGAAGGCGAGAGAAACACAAAGTTCTTCCACAAGGCTGTGATTTAGCATAGAAAGATAAGTAGGATCTTCTCAATTAAAAACAAGGAAGGACAACGCATAACTCAGCATGAGGAAATGCAACAGGACCTGGTAAATCACTTCAAAAGTTTACTCACTGAACCCCAGAGAAATAGAACTGAAGCCATAGGAAGGATTAGCAAGGAAATTCCCCAGCTTGTAACTAGAGAGCAAAATTTAGCCCTGATGAGGGGAGCAACCCTAGAGGAAGTGGAGGAAATAGTGAAGGACTTAAAAAGGAACAAAGCCCCAGGCCCTGATGGATATACAACGGAATTTTACCAAGCTTGCTGGCATTTCATAGGAGAAGAAATCTTAGAAGTGGTGGAGGAAGCGCACATACATCAAAAGGTATGGCCTGGACTAAATTCTACTTTATTAACTCTCATCCCTAAAGCGGCAAACTCAAAATTAGCAGAAGGCTTTAGGCCGATTGCCCTCTGCAATGTGATTTATAAGATTATAGCCACCTTAATGGTCAAAAGACTCAAACCTATCCTGCCCGGCATAATCTCCCCAGAACAGACTGGGTTCGTGGAAGGGAGGCAAATTTTAGATGGTTTGGTAGTATCTCAAGAAGTTATACACACCTTGAAACAAAAAAAGGAACCAGGCATGATGATTAAGCTAGACCTGTCAAAGGCATACGACAGAATAAACTGGAAGTATTTGGAATCCATTCTTCAAGCCTTTGGGTTTTGCAGCAAATGGGTGGAATGGATACTGAGCATGGTATCCACACCGAACTTCTCCATTCTTCTAAACGGTACCCCAACTGCAACCTTTAATGCCTCGCGAGGCCTGCGCCAAGGAGACCCCCTGTCTCCTTTCCTGTTTATAATAGCAGTTGAAGGGTTGGGGAGGTATATTAAGAAGGAGCTAAGAGAAAGGAAAGTTAAAGGGTTGCGCCTATGGGGCAACAATGTCCCAGTTACGCACCAACAGTTCGTAGACGATATCGTGATATTCTACAAGGTATCATTGCGAGAAGTCAAAAAGGTAAAGGAGATCCTGGAGGTATTCATGGATGCTTCTGGAACTGAAATAAATAAGGATAAATCGAGTGCTTTCATTTTCAACTCACTAGAAACGGTTAAAGTCCACTTGACCAGAATCCTGGGGTTCAGAAAGGGAGAGCTTCCCACCAAATACTTAGGAACCATGCTCGATATAAGCTCGCTTAGGATAGCCAATTGGCAACCTATTATAGAGAAACTAAAGACCAGATTAGAATATTGGGCCTTTCGATCTCTGAATATTGCAGCTAGGCTAGTGCTTCTTAAATCTACATTGCAATCAATCCCTATTTATCCCCTATCGGTTATGGCTATCCCAAAAGGAGTCTGCACCAAAATGATTGAAATATACAAGAAATTCCTATGGGGAGGACCAAAACAGCAGAAGAAATGGGCCCTATGTTCATGGAACAGACTAACAAAAACAAAGGAGGAGGGTGGGCTAGGGATAAGAGACCCAGCTACTTTAAATCAAGTCCTAGCAACGAAACTTTGGTGGAGGTGGTTGAAAGGCGGCAAGGATCTATGGAAGGAAATATGGATTTTGAAATATAACATGCCCACAACAGTCGAAGAAATCATGAGAAAGGAAGAAATACCAAGAGGATCTGCGATATGGGAACTGGCATGTCAAAATAGAGACATCATAAATAGACGTGCTTTTTGGGAAATAAGAAATGGAAGGACAACAAAATTTTGGGAGGAGGCTTGGCAACAGAGGGAGAGATTGATGGAAGTCCAGGAGTTGCAAAATATTTGCAAGGAAGCCAAGGCTAAAGGCTTAATCCTAGTCAAAGACTACTGGAAGGAAGGAGGAGAAAATGAGATGTGGAGAGAATGGAAAGGACCTGAAGAATGGGGCAATAACATTGAGGAGGAACTAAAAGCCAGGATAATAAAGGAGATGGACTCAAGAAGGGTTAAAAATAGAGATGGACCTGATATCCTTAGATGGGGCGGAAATACAAAAGGTACTTTCTCAGTCAAGGAAGCCTATGTCATAAAATCCAAGTAAGCACAGGAAGACCGAACTTAAGACTGGCAACAATTATGGAAGAATAGGTGGTGGCCAAAGGTTACCTTTTTTGCATGGCTAGTTGGTAGAAAACACATACTTACATGGGACCAAATACAGAAAAGAGGGTTCTTGGGGCCACCAAGATGTGGCTTGTGTGACCAAAACGGAGAAGACCAGGAACACATCCTAAATGGTTGCCCGGTAGCTCAGTTTCAATGGGAAGAAACTAGATGCCTCTTTGGAAATTCAAACCGAGACCCCTTGGACATAATACAAACTCTATTCCAATGGGGGAAGGGACAATTTCAAAGCCCAGTGATCAGAAGAGCATGGAACCTGGTAATGGGCTTCAACATATGGAACATATGGAAAGAGAGAAATCGAAGGATTTTTCAAGGTAAGAGATCTAAACCATATGATTTATGGAAAAGAACTCAGAACCAAATAAGAGAAACAATCCTATCGGAAATGTGGGACCAGGAAGACTGGAAAACTTCAGAGGAAGAGAATCATATTCTAAGAAAGCTAAATCTGGAACCTGGGATGGTTTTCCCTAATTATCAAAAAACACAGATTATAAGAAACCAAAGCCCGGTTGTTTTCATCCGCCCTTAGGATGGTTTCATCAAACTTAACTTTGACGGAGCGTCAAAAGGAAATACAAGACCGGCTGGATATGGAGGGATCTTCAGAGACAGCCAAGGACAAACCAGGTGGATCTATGCAGATAGAGGAGGTATAATGAGTAACAACGAAGCCGAATTCATGGCGGTATATCAAGGAATAAGGATCATAATTAGGAATGGATACACGAAATTAGATATAGAAGGGGACTCAAATTTGGCTATAGAGACAATTAGAAAATTAAATCATGGCAAGACATGGGAACAGGTGGCCAAGAGCTAGAGGACAGCGAGTCTCATCCAGGACCTCGAAGAATCCATGAAACGTATAAAGTATAATGTCATTCATCATGTAAGAAGAGAAGGTAATAAACCAGCAGATTACCTGGCAAATTGGGGGTGTAACGAACCAGAAGGAAAAGTAGATACCATGGACACCCCAGCTGGCTATGACAAGATTGGAAAACTTAAACCGAATAACCAATCAGGATAACAATGAAGCAATACAGCCATGACCTTGATAATAATCATCCCCGGATCGGGGTGGAGACGTACGGGCAGATCAAAATAGTGATGGGATATCCTGACCAGCACGCGCCACACCTCAAGGTGTTCAACATGAGGAAGGCTACGACGGCAAGCAGAGAAGATCGCATTCCAAGGCGAGGAGTAGACGACATCATGAAGAGGACAAGAGAAAGGATCGGCGGCGATCATCTGTCACATCAGAGGTTAGGTGGTGAATTCCATTTAAGGGTAAGAGCAGATAGAAAGACAGACAATTTGAAGTCTAGGAAGGTGGCCAGGAGCAGAGTAGGGTGGCAGAGAGACGCGCGACTCAGTTATCAACGACGGCTGAATGTTATGGTGCAAGGAGGAAGGAGGGAGAGGTAGGTGCAGAAGGGAGGAAGGAGGAACACCCGGGGGGAGCAGGAGCAAATAACGGTGGAAGATGAAAGTTCTGGAGAAAAGGAATTGGAGACACGGAAGGGGAAAGGTCGGGCGAGGGAGACCTTTGAGGTAGGCCAGAGCAGTAGGGGCAGACCGTCAAAAAGAGGAAACAGGAGGAGAAGTAGGGGACGAGGAAGACCTCAGTAGGCACCCTAATTTGAGACGGAGACTCCGGCCTGGAATCAGCAGAAGAAGGGACGGCGCTCCATGGAACAGGCTACGCAAGACGCGGAGAAAGCGTATATTCAAGGGACCGATAGCGATATAAGGAGGATAATTGATGCGATGGAATTCAGCGTTCTGGAAGAACCCTCCGACCCAGAAATGGAGGAGTGGATCACTCTGCTTCCAGATCTGGGGAACATGCGAGGCCGCCTGACGTTATATAAACGGGCTCTTCACATGTATTGGGTAATGAAACATTTGCTAGCCAGAGCAATGGAGCCGGTCGCTGTAGATATGACATAGATTGCCCAAGGTTTGTCGGATATGAAAAAGGATATGACCAATCTGCAGCTCATGATACGAAACCAAGACAACAAAATAGAGGAAGTTTGCGTCTTGCTAAAGGAATTAGCCAAGGCGAAGCGTGAGGGAGAATGAAAGCAAGAAATATGGGTAGATTGATTGTCTGTTCTGTTATTTTTTGAATTTTTGTGATAAGCCTTAGTGAATCAGTCTATACGACAGTTATAATATGGGTCGAAGACTAGATATTAAAAGACAGAATGTAGATAGGGTTCTGTTTTGGTTCTTGGTTTGTTGTTTCATGTTTGACAAGTGAACATTCTCAGATTATGCTTCTATGAGTGACCAACAGACCTGGTCTCCCTACGGGGCAGGTTGAGGTCATTGGTTTTGTACAATTTTATTATTGATGTATATAATAGAAAAGGTAACATCGCAACTTACAAAAAAAAAATTGTGGTAGTTGTTGTCGTAAAGAATAAAAGATGAATTGGTAAACGATTCTAAAGAAGATGAGGTAATCATACAAGCCTTGAGTGCACAATTTTATGGTCATGAGAATGATATATATTATGAACATATTTCATCGTTATTCATGACTCAGAGGCTTTGTGACCTGACATACCATGATCAATATTTTTGTTATATGCAAAAACTGATAATAGAATCATGAAAAATGAATGAGCTTGCATATATAAAATATTACATCATAAGATTTTTTCTGGAGCACTTCCTAATGCGGTATTTCAAACATAAGAACATTACTTTGGAAGACATGTCTCTAGCAAAGGTTGAACGACACGTTAAAATTGTAATCCAAGAGCATTGTTTGGTGAAAAGAGTTAGAAAGCACGTCTTAGTCTAAGAGTTAGATAAGTTTCTATATATGCTCTCTCCTACACGCCATGTGATATGGATGATCAAAAATAGACTAAGTTAAATGTCAATGTAAGGTTGCAAAGTGAAGAATAAAGTATTGTTGTAAAGTCTCTGGAAGGATGTATCTGTCAAAGTTTGAGTCTGGGCATGTGAATGGTAAGTTTAAGTTTTCTCTAATATTTCACCATGCTGAGGGTAGAGGAAATATTAGAGAAAACTTAAATTTAAGTTCTCTTTAATATTCCTCCCACCCTCTCCCAGGAGAAATATTAGAGATAACTTAAAACTTAAATTTAAGTTCTCTCTAGGGGTGGTGTTGGAAAATGTAACTAAGTTCACTCTTCATTATTGTACTTGAGTCAAATGTAATATATTTGTCAAAAGAAAGTGAAAATAATTTTTATATTAATTTTATTTGACTTATTAAAGCATGGGTTTCATGCTTGGGTCAAAAGTATAGGTCAAGCCTAAATTGCAGGCTTTAGGTTATTGTCAAAATAAATTAGTGAAGACTCCTCCATCCATCGAAGTCTCCTTGTTGTTGAAAGGATCTCATCAAATCGAATTCCATAAGGAGATCACATGTCGGCCTACACAAATGAATGAATATTCAAGTCAGCTCAATAATAATGACACAATTATTCACAATGTCATGTCGGCCTATTACAAGGAGAAACTACTATATATACAAGCCTAAGTAACTCGCATAAAACATAGATCGCAAGTTCAGATTTCGAAGAGTTTTTATTTTGATGATCACAAAGTTGTTCGGATAAATGTTTTAGTGTCTTTGCAGAGAGAAGGTTGGATGTCATAGTGTGAAGTGTTCGGAGAACCTCAAGAAAAGGTCTCGGTGCCATTACAAAAGAAGAATTTTGTTGTCATCTTAGAGTTGAACTCACATTGCAGGATTCAGTGTTGTCACAGTGACCTTAACTTGGTGCTCTCACCATAGTGATATCATCTCAGTGTTCGATGCTTGGATTGGTTACAATGGTGTCACAGTAATACATGAAGGAACTCAGATTGGTTGCAGAGGTGATCTCTTCAAGGTCGAGTATGAAGAAGATTGACTGCTACAGGAGCAATGGAATTGAAGCATAACAAGGTTGACTTGATAGATGGAGGTAGTCTCGAGTGTGAGTGGTAAGGGTCTTTGTTGTCTCATCTTGAATCTAATGAAGGAATAATTTGTGACTAGGTTTTCCCCGTCGAGGGGTGTTTCTTCCGTGAAGGCATGCCTATATCTTGTGTTCTTTTATTTGTTGCTTGGCATTAATCTTGATGATAAGAAAAGATAATTAAAAGATATGATATAATAACGGAAAACATCACAAGTTAATGTCATTAATAAGGGAAATCATTTAACTTCCATCTCTATCGATTTCCCAACATGGTTTCAGAGCTATGGTCAAGGTAAAAGACAGTTTGAAGAAGGGAAGTTTTTGGCTAATAAAACTAATGAGACTAAGATTACAGTGAGCATCTTAAAGACATCAAACATGAAAGAGTGACTTCACAATGAGATAGTTTGGATGTTTCCAGAGATTGGGCTCTTAATACTTCAACAAAGATTCAGTCTCAATATTTCGTTGAGGATGGCACAAATATAACTTCACTCTATAAGGATGATTACTTCGCATTACTAACACAGAAAGTTAGACAATAATTTACAGGAACATGTTTCGGTACCTGTACAGGAAAGAGGCTCAGTTTAATCATAAGAAGTTTCGGGCTAGTTCAATGCCATTACAGTCTCAAATATTATCATAGGTATCAGTAAAATTATAGTGGTTAAGGATCTCGGTATGTCTGCAGTGATGAAATCATGGGCACTCAGTGCACCTACAGTAGCAAGATCTCAATACAGTAATGAGATCTCGGTGGTAACTCTATGAATTAGTTTTTAGTAATAAGGTCTCAACAGTAATAGGTCTTGATGAGAAGGTATCAATGTTACTACAATAACACAATTTTGGTGCTCCCAATGAAAAAAGAGTTTGATGCTACCACAATGGTAAGTACTCTTTATGCACATACAACAAGTTTAATAAAAACAAACCTATGCAATTCACAAGGTACATATGCTCATAAGCATTTGAATTTCTATTATCAATAATAGTTTATACAATCCTTGTTTCTAACTAGTCTAGGATTTGGAAGTGTACTTTCTAGTTAACACATTAGAACCTTAATTCTATCCCTCTAGGATTTACAAGTAATCAAGGATTCCACGAAAAAGCCCTTGATTAAAAGAAAGAATATCTTTTTAGAGAATTCCATCCTCCATGGATATGTAGGAAATCTGACCTACGAAATTAAATCATGTCCTTGGTATCACATGTCGTACTTGTGAGTATGTGCTGCAGGTATAAGAGATGATGACTTAATACAAAGAGAACACTTCAAGAAATCCTTATTAAGTTTGTCAAAGAACATCTCTAGGTATGTCATAAACTATACACCTTACTAGATTCTCTTAAAATTATAATCATCTTATTTTTGAAGTTTGCATTACATTACTAACATTGTTATGTCTAGCTATATTGAATCATAGATATTCTTGCTTAGGGTGATTCATCTCTCGATAAATCTACCTGCCCGCCCACCCCTACCACCCTCATATTCTTAATTGACTTTATAGAACCCTAGACAGGTTCTCTGAAAAAACCCTAACCTAAGGGTATGCTAATGTTAATGTCTGAAACCCTAAAACTGTGTAGGGTTATTGAGAAATGTTATTTAAAGTTTGAAGTTTTTGTTGATGATGTCATGTTTGGGATTGCATGAAAAGCCTAACTTGTCAGGGTTGAAATAATGTTAATTGGAATCCTGAACCTTTGAAGTTTTGGTTTTATTTGCTATGAAACCCTAGATTCATAGGGTTTTGTTGGGTCTATAAGAAAAACCCTTGTTATATAGTCCTAGGAATGAATCCCTAGGTATGTGTCCATTTGGTTGAAACCCTAGATTGTTCTAGGTCGCGATATGTCTAACATAATAATTTTCCTAACATATGATGTGCTTATGATATGTTGATGAATTCCTAGATATATGTGTTGACCTAAGTGTTAATGGTCATGAGTCTTAGGGTTTGGAAACAAGCCCTAGTCAAAGTTTGATGTTCTAGGATAATGTTTGGAAAATCTAGGGTTTTTGTAGCTAAACCCTAGTAAGTTCAAATTATCTAGTATGTGTGATATGATAATCTGGAATCTATATAGTGATTGTTGAGAATTTATAGATAGAAATCTAGGGTTTGCATCAAATCGTAGTAGATTCTAGTCATGATGTTGATTAAGTTGTGATTGGTCTTGATTTATTTAAGCTCATGTATGAAATCTTAGTGAAGAGTCTAACATATGAATTCTAAAAGTTGTTAGATTCATTGATTTGATTTGTTTCTAGGGTTTTCTATATGAAGGATCTTGTCGTTGAAAGAATATTGAAACCCTAGATATAATGAGTGTGGTATATTGATGAGCTATGAATGTGATTTAGGGTTTGTAACTAAATCTAGGCAAGAAGTTGAAGTATTGAAGTATAGTGTCTTGTTGATTATGTTTCAAAAGTCTAAATGCTTCCATTATTATAAGATTTTGATATGGCTAACTTCATGCTTTGATAATGTTGGTTGTACTTGTGAAGTTGTGCAGGTACATCATCTTCGAGTTGGTGAAGACAATCGTAAGTAAAATTGATGTGATAAGCATGATATATGAATGGCTCATATAAGAAGGATGGAAGCCATGAAAGATTCTTTGATGTCGTTAAAGTAGTAGTAGACTCCCTAAGTTAAGAGGGAGCATGGAAGAAATATCCCTAGGATAAGAGGATGGTTAAGAATATTCTTTTTACAAGAATAATTAGATCCTCTCTGATTAATAGGGAGTAATAGATAGGGTTCTCTACTTCATGTGTCACTAGACCGAGACTAACAACCGTAAGTTTTTAGTGAAGGCCATGAGTAGGAGAAAGAAATTGGAGAATGCATTTCGAGGTGTTGCTGAAAGAAGGAAAGTAGGAGCCGATTGAAGAATATGTTGTTGCATATGAAGTAGGAAAGAAAAATATATGATTGAGGAATATTTTGTCAAAGATTTGGTTGGTAGTCCTACTATGGAAAGTTGAGAAGAAACATCAAGTAATTTGGAAGACCCTCGAGGTTTGTATTTGATTATGTACATGTGAAAGTATATTATTGATTGAGGTTGTGTTTGTATAGGTAAATCTCTCGAAGGTTTTGATAGCATGTTGGTTACCAATTAGTTTGATTGGGAGAGATTGGTTATCATTGATCTAATGGATCAAGGAGCATTAATTCTTTGTGAGTGAAGCATTACTGAGGAGGACATCTAACCATCACTTTGTGTTGATTTCTAGGTCCCGAAGTTGGAAGGGCGGAATTAGTCATTAAGCTCTGACACGCACCTGGATCTCTGGGTTGATGGTTAGCCAATAAACATGATGGTCCCTAGAAAGGCTGAAAACTTGAGTCCATTTTAGTCCCACTCGGATAGATTTCCCTGGTTAGGAATCTAGTCTGTGGCATTGTGGTGCCTAAATTGTTGAGAGACCAATGGATAGATTTCCCTGGTTAGGAATCTAGTCCATGGCATTGCGGTGCCTAAACTTCTTCATAGATGATTTGTTGAGATCTTCCATGTACCTCTTTGATTATATGTAAATATGAATACCTCCCTAGTTAAGAGGGAGCGTTGGAAATGTAACTAGGTTTGGTCTTCATTATTGTACTTGAGTCAAATGTAATATATTTGTCAAAAGAAAGTGAAAAGAATTTTTATTATTAATTTTATTTGACTTATTAAAGCATGGGTTTCATGCTTGGGTCAAATGTATATGTCAGGCCTCCATTGTAGGCTTTAGGTTTTTGTCAAAATAAATATTTGAAGACTCCCCCATCAATCAAAGTCTCCTTGTTGTTGAAAGGATCTCCATCAAGTCAAATTCCATAAGTAGATCACATGTAAGAGACACAAATGAATGAATATGCATGTCGGCTCAATAATAATGACACAATTGTTCAAAATGTCATGTCGACCTATTACAAGGAGAAACTACTATATATACAAGCCTAAGTAACTCACATAAAACATAGATCACAAGTTTGGATTTCAAAGAGTTCTTATTTCGGTGATCACGGAGAAGTTCGGATGAATGTTTCGGTGTCTTTACAGAGAGAAGTTTAGAAATCATAGCGTGCAATGTTCGGAGAACTTCAAGAAAAGGTCTCAGTGCCATTACAGAAGAAGAATTTCGTTGTCATCTTAGAGATGAACTTGCATTGCAGGATTCAGTGTTGTCATAGTGACCTTAACTCAGTGCTTGATGCTTGGATTGGTTACAGTGGTGTCATAGTAATACATGAAGGAAATTATATTGGTTGCATAGGTGATCTCTTCAAGGTCAAGTATGAAGAAGATTGACTACTACATGAGTAATGGAATTGAAGCTTAACAAGTTTTACTTGATGGTACTCTTGAGTATGAGTGGTAAGGGTCTTGGTCCTCTCATCTTGAATCTAATGAAGGAATAATTTGTGACTGGGTTTTCCCCTTGAGGGGGGTTTTTCCCTGGCAGGTGCCTATATCTTGTGTTCTATTTTTTTCTTGGCATTAATATTGATGAGAAGAAAAGATAATTAAAATATATAATACTAATAATGGAAAACATCACAATTTAATGTCATTAATAAGGGAAATAATTTAACTACCATCTCTATCGATTTCCGAACAGGTTGGGGAAATATTATTTAATTAGTGTTTGATCAATGTTTTCATGTTTACATACTTTTGTCAAAAGATCCTCATTTTGACATTCACATCTACTACCTAGGGACTAGCTAATTTGAACCTATCTCACTTGTTTTGAAGGAAGTTAGTTCTACCCTGTAAACTACTTAAGTCACGTTCTTGACATGAAACATAACCAAATAAACTTTTGACACTTTAGATTTTGTACATGTGCATCTAAGAATTATTTGGAGAATGTTAATTGCCACCTTTCTCATACATGAAAAGACTTTTAAAACCCTACAAAAGAAAAACAAATGGGGGATTTTTCACATCTTTGGATTGTTATGTTGTTAGTTTGTCTTTGTGAGTCATTGTTACTTGATTCTTTTTTCCCATTTAGTGGAATGTTGGGTATGTGTTGTATTCTTTGCATGACTATCCCCACATGCAATTCATATGTGATGGGTGTAGGGTGGGGGTTGATAGCATCCCTTGCTTGAGGGTTCGAGGGTGGAGCCCCCAATTTTCTTTTGGGGGGTTTTGCATTAGTTTTTGGCATTTTTTGGCACACAACTCACCTCTTTTTGGTTCTATGGAACACAATTATTGTGGTCCATGGTAATGTAATTTTGATTAGGGAACTACAATTGTATTCTAATCCAATATTAATGAATCAGGGGTTTATGGGTGCCACGAGATATATTAATTGTATTTTAACATTGTAAATAGAGAATATACTAAAAAATCATTCTAGTTTTCTTGGTTTGGGTTTCATGTGATTTTTTTATCTACTGCAGCTACTGGAAATTAGTCTTCTAACTGAAAAATTAATTATGCGGTTTATTTTCTATGGCAAACAACAAAATAAAATCACAACTGCAATTTTCACCATAAGAATAATGCGGAAAATAAAATACTGGAAAATGAGAAATTCTAGCACACACGTAAGAATTTTGACATAGTTATTTTTGGACAATTGTCCCTGGAAAAACCCAATGCGGGAAAATTGGTGTAGCAGATGAGGGTTTTATTATTATTCTTCAACAAAAATTATGAGTACAATAATTTAGATGCTCAACTGGCAATCTAATCTTAGGAAAATACTGGAAAAATCTAGTGAGGAATTTTCTCTCACCCCATAGCTATTTTTTTTCCTCTGAAATTACCTCCCTAGCCTTTGCATTGAGCCTCTGTGTCACCCTTTATGCAGAGCTTACGTTGGCCCTTGAGAATTTTGGCCTTCCTTCCTTTGCGTCTTTCGGAAACTCAAAACCTTCCTCCCAGAATGTTGCTTCCCTCCTCTTACACCTATGACTCATCCTCTAGCTTTATCTTCTCTGCTCAGCTACTGCCACTGAGAAAATTGAATTACCTGTGCAACTAAGTATTTGCTCTGTTGTTTTTTCCATCACCAGATCGATCTCCTCTTATAATCCATTGTTGGGGCACCAACGACCAAGATTAAAACTTAATCAATGGCTAGGTTCATCTTTGGATCAATCCGTGTGAGTTTCTAGATGATTCTTACCTTATCTCAATTAATACTGATTAATTAACCATATTCCCTTATTTCAGACTTGGGAAATATTTAAAAACTAGTTAGTAATATAATTGAGATACTTATAGGCATAATTTCTAGAAACGATTTATGGGTTTTGGATATCTCATGTATTCTAGCCTCTCCGCCAAATTTCATGGCTAGAACACATCCGATGCTACAAAAACTAGCACATCTTCTTAGCGAGGAATGTGTTCCAGTGATGCACACCCTGCCACAACACTTTGTCTCTATATCATCTCTTGTCACATTGCTGATTTCTGGTTGTTACTACCCACCAACAACTGTGCAACTCTAATATGTATTGCACTTGTGCTGATTCTGAGCTTGTTGTACTGTTGTGAACACTGCATTTGCACTACAACTCCCTCTCATTTGTTGTTGTTGCAACTGAGAATCATCCAACATAATCTGCCTTTGCTACTGAAATGGATTCTCCACCATACTCATATGTTCATTGAAATAGACGAAATTAGTTCTTTCTAGAGCTTTCATGAGTATATCTGCAACCTACACTTCAATGGGAACATATAATAGCTAAATTTCTCCACACTGTACACAATCTCTTATGAAATGACATCGAATAAATGTGTTTTGACTTGTCATGAAACATTGGATTCTCAGATAGCTTTATGCAACTCTAATTATCACAGTAGACATTGTTCACCTCCATCTTCTGCCTGAACAAGCTCACTAGCAACTTCCGAAGCCATATAGCTTCACACGTAGTTGTACTTGCTGCCATATACTCTGCTTCTACATAGCTCAGTTCTACTAAATTCCGCTTCCTGCTACACCAAGAAATCATTCCTGATCCAACACTGAAGCAATACCCAGAGGTACTTTTCTTATCCACTTACCTACCTGCCCAATTTGCATCTGTAAATCCACATAATCTGACATCATATCCTTGGGTATATGTTAACCAATACTTAATTGTGCCACACACATACCTCAAAACATTCCTCGCTGCTGCCAAATGTACCCTCTTCAGTTCTACCATGAACTGACTAAGGGTATTAACTATGAAGCAAATATCTGGCCTCATATTGACTAAATACATGAGAGATCCAATAAGTTTTATATACAAGGCAGGGTCGACATCCTTGTCCTCTGATGCATCTATCTTCTTCCAGTTGGTGATCATGGGTGTAGACATGCGTCTGCAATCCTGCATTTTGAACCTCTTCATAATATTTGTAGTGTATCTTCCTCGTCCAAGGAAGATCCCCCCATTATTCCGCAATACTTCCAATCGTAGGAAATAGTGTATCAACCCCAAATCCTTCATGTCGAACTTTGCTGCCAGGTTCCTCTTATAACCCTCTATGCGCCTTGATGATCTTGTCAAAATGAGATCATCCACATACAAGACTAGAATGAGTGGATCACCCTCTACCCTCAAATAGTAAAGGTTCTTTCTTTCAGAGACCACCTCACTCAATTTCGAAACCATTAGGCAATCTAACTCAACCAAGTACAAGAACCCATCACACCATGGTTATCCAGAAATGGTAAGGAAAGGATGAAGAATAGTGTCACACCTAGAAAAACCCATGCCAACGATAGCAAGAGAACCAAATGCACACATGCATGCAAAAAATAGCAAGGAAATCACACATGAAAATTGTTACTTGCAAATAAACCCACTGTAGCTACTAGACACTGCTCTTCCTTGCTTGATCTTTGCTTTCCTTTACCTTCTTCACCATTCCTTTGCTTTCCTTGATCTAATGCTAGAGTACTCCAAGAATGCTCTAAGCATCAAAGAGTGTGAGAGAGAGAATAGAGAGAGAGCTCCAAAATTGAACTCACAAAATGTACCAATTGATCCTCAGAAACATTTTTATAAATGAGGCCTCTATTTTCTTCAATTTTCCATTATTTTCCTTCACTTTCCTCCTCATTTGCAACATGTGACCTTTCACCTTACTTTTCTCCTAATTTCCATTATTTTCATAAATAAAATGCTAATTAATGCCTCATGCCTTCCCAAAGTCTTTGCCAATTTCCCTTAGCCATATTAAACCAAATGAACACCCACGATAGGATGTTTTTCCCAACGCTCAGTTTGGAATACGAGTTTCATGACCTTGGTTATTATTTTTTCTTTATTAACTTTATTCCATGGAATTTTGACCATGGATGTTACAGAACCCTCCCCCTTGGGGGAACACTCTCCTCAGTGTTCAATGAAACCTACAACAAACAAGACTGTTGAAAGCAAAACATACTGCCCATGGAGCTTTATAAGTTAGCTCGATGTTGTATTTACAATGATCAACCTGCTAAGAATCAAATCAAGATGACACATAACAACATAGCAACCATAACAACATGACACCCATACCACTTATTGGAGATTTATAACACAACTCATGGCAGAAATTACATCCACATACATATGTACATATACCAAAACATCACTCCAAAACATATACCAAAAACATTCACTCAACCAAAAAATAGAGAAGGATACATAGCATGCATATGATCTGCCATTTCCCATGTAACTTCATCGGGCCCAAAATGCTTCACTGCACTTTAACTTGCTCAATTGCTCAGTTCCGGAGCATGAGCATATTTTTCTGCAAAATACATTGAGGTTTCAACTAGAATTATCCATCTAGATCCACTTGTAATACATACTAGTCAATCACATGTTGAGCATATTTAACATACTTCTTAAGAAATAACACTTGGAAAAAATCATGGAATTTTATTGTCAGAGGCAATTCAAGTCGATAAGCTACTGGTCCAATCCTCTCAAGGATCTTGAAAGGTACATAAAATCGACGTTCTAACTTGGCACACGATCCAATCCTCAAGGAGATCTTCTTGGGCTTGATGCACAAATACATATGTGCCCTAGCCTAAAAATCCTTAATCAACGTGTTTCGATCTACATAACCTTTGTGCCTGTCTTGTGCTCCCTTTATATTTTTCTTGATAACTTTCATTTCATTCTCCATCTCTTCTAACATGTCTAGTCCTATCAATACCCGATTCACTAGATCACTCCAACTGATGGTTGTATTACAACTCTACCCATATAGTGCCTCAAATAGACTCATCCTTAAAGACTCCTGATAATACCCATTGCTATAAGAAAATTAAACCAACGGGAGGTACTCCTCCCATCTCCTCTGCTGATGCATAACATACATCCTCAACATGTCCTCCATTATCTTGTTGATCATCTCTATCTATCCATCTGTCTATGGATGATAAGCTGTGTTGAAGGCCAACTTTGTCCCCAAACCTTCAAACAACTCTTTACAAAACTTGGAAATGAACTTAGCATCCATGTTTGACACAATCTACCTTGGAACACCATGCAACCTCACTACATATCTAATGAATACTTGTGCCACATCACTAGTTGAATAAGTATACTTCACTGGAATGAAGTGCACTAACTTAGTCAACATGTCCCCCAAAACCATGATGGAATCATGCTGTCTAGATGTCCTCAACAAACCTGTGATGAAATCCATGGAAATAACCTCCCACTTCCACTCTCGAATTAGAATTGGCTATAGTAGTCCACTTGGATGCTTACATTCTGCTTTCACCTGCTAACAGTTTAAACATCTAGCCAAAAAATCTTCCACATCCTTCTTCAGATTCAACCTATGATAAAACTTCTTCACTACTGCCAATGTCTTCTGGCATCTTGTGTACCTTGAATATGGTTTTGCATGAAACTTATGCAAGATAGTCTTCTTGAGCTCACTGTCATTCGACACATAAATCATGTCCCTAAATCTGACCAAACCATCTGCTGTAGGATGAGAGTCCACATCTTGACCACTTGTACCCTGTTGTAACCTATGCATAAGCTCTATGTACATGTCATCCTATTGTCCTACCTGTAAGATCCGATGTTGTAAGTCTATCCCATAAGAACTCATAGCTGCTATGTGATTCACCTTTACTCTCTTGTTAAGAGAATTTGCCACCCTATTTTCCTTACCCTTAATGTACCTGATCTCAAAGTCAAACTCACTAATTTTTTCCAACCATCTGGCTTGTATAGCATTCAAATTCAGTTGGTCAAATAGATACCTCAATCCAATGTGATCACTCATCAATACAAACCTCCTGCCAAGAAGATAATGTCTTCACATCTTCAATGCATGGATGATCTTGGCCAACTCAAGATCATGTGTCAGATAATTCTACTCATGCTCATTCAGTTTCCGTGACTCATCGCATACTACATGTCCTTCTTACATAAGGACTCCACCAAGTCCTCTCTTGCAAGCATATGTACATAGCACAAACTATTTTTCCGTATTTTCAATCTCTAACACTGGAGCATTCGTCAACAACTGCTTCAAATGTTCAAAACTTGTTGCAAATTCCTCTGTCAATTCAAATTTCTTACCTTGCCTCTGCAGTGACGTAATAGGATATGTAATGCACATCCACATTCCTAGGAGTTGCCCACTCCATGATAACCCTTATCTTATTTTCATCCATTATTATGCCTTCCTTGGAAACAACATTTCCCAAGTAATGTACCTATGTCTGAAAGAAGCTACATTTACTGAGCTTAGCATACAATTGATGCTCTCTTAGTCATATCAACACTTTTGCCAAGTGCCTGACATGCTCTTCCTCATTTTTAGAATATATCAAGATGTCACCAATGAATACAATAACAAACTTGTCCAGATAAATACACAATACACTATTCATCAAGCACATGAAAGTAGTTGGAGAATTAGTCAAACCAGATGGAACTACAACAAACTCATAATGCCCATACTTGGTCCTGAAAGATTTCTTGTAAATGTCCTCTTCCTTGATGTGTATCTAATGATATCATGATCCCATATCATTCTTCGAGAACAATTTTGCTCCCTTCAACTGATTGAATAAGTCATCAATGATCAACAACAAATACCTGTTCTTGGTGGCCACCTTGTTCAACTTCATGTAATCAATGGATAGCCTGAGAGTACCATCCTTCTTTACAAACAACATCGGTGCACCCCAAAGTGATACTTTTCCAAATTTATCCCTTTTCAAGAATTTTATTCAACTGTAACTTCAACTCCACTAACTCTCATGTGTTCATCCTATACGGTGCCTTCAATACTGGTGTTTCCCCTGTACCAACTAAATGGAAAAGTTCACTTCTTTGTGAGGTGGAAATTCTGAAATATCTGCTGGAAACACAGATTGAAAATGTTGCAAGATCTAGTAACTTCTCAATACCTTTTCATCTTCAACATCCTTACCTTTATCACTAGAAATATGCACTACAAATAACACACACCCTTTTCTGCAATTGCACTTTTCCTACATATTTGTCACCATTCTTACTGATGTTGCCTTCTTCTTACCCTGCAAGATTCTTTGTTCTCCATTGTCATCCAAACACTCAATGGCCTTGTCATAAAAATCCACCTTAGTCACGTGAATATACAACCATTCCATACCCAAAAGCATACTATATGATCCCAACTACAATACATTCAGATGTGCTTAGGTAGGCATACCATTCAACTCGAATACACAAGCTCTTACTGAGTAGTACACAATCTTCTTTGTACCTATAGCCAGCTGCACTAACCAGGATTCACATGCACTTGTTTATTCAAACCACATGTATCCCCTAGGTTAGGACTAACATAACTATAATTAGAGCCAGGGTCAATCAAAATGGAAACAACTTTATCACAAATCTTACCATCAAACACTGCAACTATCATGTACCATAACCTTTATTCTCTTATCCTCCATGTTGTGATCCATTAAACTTCTTATAAGGTGCAACATTTTCTTTCTCACCCGCATCTTGAGGCCTTGTTCTTTTTAGCTACCATTTACCTTAGATTGTCTTTCCCTTTCCAACCTTGTTGATATTATGTCTTGCGCTTTGGCTTCTGATAACAATGCTTCAATTTCCCAATAACTTCCCCAAGCACCTTAGGCTCATCATACAAATCTCTGAATTTTTGCCTTCCCATCCTTAAGATACGGTACATACCTCAATAACTCCAAGAACTTAGTAGTTTATTCCTCATTTGTCATTGATCCCATCTTCAGCTCGTAGAATTCTGTGGCTTTGCTGTTGTAGTACCTTTTTGACAAGTATTTCTTCTATAAAAGTCTCTTGAATTCATGCCAACTCAACTCTTATATCTTGATGTCTCCAACCCACTTCACATCTTCCCACCATATGTATGCTTTCCCTTTGAGGCTAAAGATAACTATTTGTTCCTTCATATTCTTTATGTATTCATGCAACTCAAAGAATTTCTTCATCCCAAGTAGCCATGCTTCTACATCCTCTGGCTTGTTCAAATCTCCATCAAAGGTAGGTGGCTTCACTTTCTTGAACTCATTGGCAAATATCCCCTATCACTCCTCCTGTAAGGATGATAACAATGATGATCATAGTGCCTATTAGAACCAGAACTAGAATATAACATGTGTTCATTACCTCTCCTATCTGGAGTATCCAAGAGCCTGCCATCTCAAATCATGTCATCCCTATCCAACTTGTTCCCGTGATGAGATCTACTGCCACATGCCCCATTTGTCCTATCCTCCTACCCATGGTTGACTCGAAGCGGTCCCTGTCTCTATAATTTTAACAAACTCTCAAGAATTACTGCATTGACTTCTACTTGTTTCTCTTATGTCTACGTGATTATGTCATTATCTTCCTTGCAACTTCTTTTTTGTACCTTCAAACTTCTCTATGTGTTTGCTAAGTCAGAAGTGTGCCCACCACCACACTGCTCATCTGATCCATAGGGAGAGTCTCATGAATTGTAGTCTACCATCCATCTGATCATCTTTGATTTCTTTCCTACAAGTACACCATGTCAGCTAAAACCAAAACATAACATAATCAACATACCTCAGTATAGTTCAGGGGAGTATATCTCATCTACAAGATCAACCATATTACCACGATACATGTGTAATCATAATCACATCAACATATAACATCGGTTTAACCTATATCCAGTTGTCAATGTCTAATCATACCAACCACATACCATGACCTCATGCATGACAACTACAACCATATCAATGTATGCATAACAATATATAAGCAATGCCATGCATAACTAGTGCATAATTGACATACACTCATGATGACCACATCCAACAACACACCATCAATTTTCACACTGTGACACCACTACAACCATGACCACCACCATGCATACACAACAAGTAGATAGACCACAAGCATAGAGAATGCATATATACAAATGACATGAATGCATGACCAACACATCACCCATCTAGTCCAAGGGGTGAACCATGCTCTTATACCACTCTGTAACACCCTCCTCCCACATTTACCTAAGCTAACTGGTCCACTAGGGTAAGCATGTGATGAGAGGATACTATAATGTGATTCAACTCCCCAAGTATAGTTAAGGAAGTGGATCCGAAAAAACACAACCAAACTAATCTTCCTCAAGAGCTACAGGCCCTTCAGGAGGTAGTCAACCCTTCCACGTGCTTAACCACTAAGAAAACTTATAATTTTACTGTCCTAGAGCCTCAGTCGCTCCCATGACAAGGCATGCATGATACCAAAGCCTTCATTTCACTCCCATAGCAAGGCATGCCAGCGACTATGGAATTTTCCAAGTAGTTCTGAGCTAGTGACCTTAGATTTTGTGCCACTTTTTCAGGGCCAGGACTCAGACCACTACCCAGAACTTCATGTGACTTTTAGGAATGAAAAATGACATTGAAATAAAGGTACTAATTCAAACACTTGAGTAAGGACTTGACTGGATGCCTACTAGCCATGACAGGAATTTCGTCAAACACATCCAAAATATGCAATCTATAGGTCATAACAACATATCTGAACATAGGGGTCTCATGCTTATCTAGGACGCATAAAGAAGCATTGTTTCAATATCACAATATATGCATTATCATCTATTAGGTCATGTATTCATTGTGCTTTTAGTTACTAATCAAAACATGATGAGAGCCATACATCAAGTCTGTCATAAAACATACTCATAGCCATCACCTAACCAACAGAAATAACAAGTATATAACAACCATAAAATCCACATATAATCTAGTGCATTTACACATAAAATATCAAGGAGAAGGAGCTCTTATTAATGAATACAAAATCCAACCAAGTTTGGGACTTCCACAAACCACCCAACCATAGTTTAGTTGAACCAAATCTTTCTTTCGGCTAATCACCCCTCTGCCATATTCCAAGCATGAATGTGGGACTTACAACAAAACCAATCCAAGTTTCCTCAGGCTTTACCACAATCCCCGCTGGATCACTAGGCCTAAAAAAATCATGGATTCCACCAGATTTCTCCACTTACACCATGAGGAATTTTCCTATCTCTTAGTCTCTAGGCTTTACCGTATATGCCACCATACAATGATTGATGATTCCTAGGCCTAATCAAGACTCCACCCTCTAGGATTTACCATATATCTTGCCATTCACCAGTCAAGGATTCCTAGGCCTGATTGAGGGAACACACCTCTAGGATTTACCATATATCCAACCATTCACTGGTTGAAGGTTCCTAGGCCCACTGAGGAACACAAAATATGGCTTTACCACAATCCCATTTTCTCCCATTCAGGGATTCCTAGGCTTTGCATTCTTTCTTTCGGAGACCACCTCACTTAATTTTGAAACCATCCAGAAATCTAGCTAAACCAAATAAAAGAGAACCCATCACACCATGTCTATTCGAAAACGACAAGGCAAGGTTAAAGAACACTATCACACATAGAAAAACCCATACCAATGACAACAAGAGAACCAAATACACACATGCATGTACCATGCATACAAAAAATAGAAAGGAAATCACACTTGCAAATTGATACCTGCAAATAATCTGTTGTAGTTGCCAGATGCTACTCTTCCTTGCTTGATCTTTGCTTTCCTTTGCCTTCTTGGCCCTTCCATTGCTTTCATTGATCTAATGCTAGAGTGCTCCAAGAATGCTATAAGCGTCCAAGAGTGAGAGTGAGAGAATACAAAGAGAGCTTCAAAACTGAATTGACAAAAGGTACCAACTGATCCTCAAAAGCCTTTTTATTAATGAGGCCTCTATTTTCTTCAATTTTCCATTATTTTCCTTCATTTTTCTCCTCACATGCAACCTGTGACCTTTCACATTCCTTTTCTCCTAATTTCCATTATTTTCATAAATAAAATGCTAATTAATGCCTCATGCTTTGCCATTACCTTTGCCAATTTCCATTAGCCATAATAAACCAAATGAACACCCATACTAGGATGTTTTTCCAAACACTTAGCTTGGAATACGTGTCTCATGACCTTGGTTATTATTTTTCCATTAATAGCTTTATTACATGGAATTTTAACCAGGGTTGTTACGGTGACCCTGATCTAGTGCATAGGGGTTATTGGAAAAATTAATGAAGTGATAAATTGCACCTTTTGCAGCGGGAATCTCATTGGTCCCGGGCAAAATTGTTGCTCGGCAAACTATGTAAAGGGAAAAATTGTCGTGTAGTTAGAAGGTTTTGCTAATTTGCAGGACAAATAATAGAGCTTGGCTTGGGGAAGCATATCGTATTCAATGTTTAACCTTTTTGAGCTCAAAAGAAGCCTAGATGGGGGTTTTTGAGTGTCCTGGACTCAATAGAAGCCTCAATTTTCTGGTTTGAGCACTTTATGTTAGAATTGTGGTAGAATCAAGTCTTTTAGTGCTAGAGGCAGAGACAATTTTGAAGCCAAATGGAGGCATATTTGAGCATGGAGAGAGCCCAGTAAGAGGTTTTACAACCTTCCAGTTTCATCTGCAACAATTGTTAGTTCAGTAGAGCAACTATTTTCAGTATTTTCTCAATATGTTAAGGAGAGAAGTGCTTTTCAATATCATCTTGAGAAAATGAAGGATAAGCCTTCTCCTTAGGCTCCATGATCCATTCCAAATTATCCTCAGTCAGATTACGATCATTAGAAGTGGATAAAGGTTGAAGAGGTAGATAAATGATTTGATCTTCAGATTTCCCAACTTCAACATACCACAAGGAGGCACCTAAATTGGTATTGGAAAAGGAGGAGGACAAGGAACAAAAGGAACTGTAGGTACCTCCTGTGAGATTAGTGTCGTCTCATGATTCAGAAGAGTTGGGAGAGTGGAAACATTAGGGGGTTTCAACTCACCATGTAAAGAGATTCGAACCAAACTTTCAAACTTCCTTTTTAGGATGTTCCAATCCATATCTTCTCTAGGAAATTCAAAACACAAGTGAAAGAATCTATTAGAAAAATCTATAATTGATTCATCGGGCTCCATTCTAAGTTGATTAATTATTTTTAAAACATATTGGGAATCATACCTATCAAAATCTTGATGAAGCTCCTTGAGGAATTAATCAAATGAATGGATAGAGGCGGATGATAAGGTATGCCATCATTGATTAACACAACCTTCAAGAGTGAGGGTGAATATAATACACACAACATCTTCATCATCGATTTCATGAGATTTAAAAAACCCAAGCAAATCATTTATGTGTTTGGATAAAAATGCACCACCCTCGCCATTAAACCTGAATTGAGACAAGACATGAACAATTTATGTGAACATGGAAAGTTTACTAGGAGATAGGTTAGAGAAACACTTTGGGATTATGATTTGGGAACGATCCATTTAAGATAAGGAATTCAAAACAGACTCAACAGACAACACTTGTCATTTGGCCCTCCTTTTAGCACCAGAATGTTGATGGTGTTGGATACCACCAACATATAGGGGTCTCCTTGATGTGATGTCCCAATTAGAACTCACACTATTTGGAGTAGGAGCTCCATTCTGCGTATCGACCCAACCACCAAAACACAAATCTTGCCTCGGTTTCAATGGATAACAAAAGAGACTATATACAAGACCTTTAATAAGAAAGTAAGTTGACATTCTGAAACATCAATTGCAATGTGTAAAAGGAGACCTTCACGAGCGAGAGATGAGAGTGAGTCTCTAGAAGGAAGTAGTAGTACTAACCTGAGAGAGACATAAGAGAACATAAAAAGGTTCATTATCAAAATAGTTCACATAACGATTGTTAAAGCAAATGCAACACACATTCAACAATATGAGTACTAAAGCCACAAAAATAGTTCGATTTCTCTAGTACATATGAATACAACATGTACCGTAAACATCCCAAGAATAGTCCTAAAACATTTGTGATACATGCATGAAAATGTGTTGGCTCATTAATTTTCAATTAGGTGACAGATCCAAGTACACAGTTACAATGATGAGTCACTAGTTCTAGTGGAACATTAAGTGTACCTCACCTAAAGTAGCATCCTCCTTCCTCCAGTTCCCAGCTAGAGGAGTCTGCATGGGTTTGCACTTCTCCATGTGAAAGCGCCTGATTATCTCGTTGGCATACTTGCCTTAAGACACAAATACTTACCCATCTTTCTACCACACCTCCATGCTTATAAAATAGTGCATAAGGCCCATGTCCTTCATCTCGAACTCTCTTGCAAGGTCCTCTTTGCAAGATTGTATCAGTTGATCATCACCTATCAAAATCAAATCATCGACATAAATTACAATGATCAATGGCTTACCTTCTACCATGATGTGGTAAAGGTTCGCATCTGCTTCACTCCTGGTGAAGCCCAGCCCAGTGAAATAGCTGTTAATATTGGTGTACCAAGCACGGGGTGCTTGCTTCAGCCCATATAGAGCCCTCTTGAGTCTGCACACATGTGACTCACTGTTAAAGGTTTCGAAACCTTCTGGCTGCTCAATGTACACCTCCTCCTCAATCGTCCCATCGAGGAATGTTGTCTTCACATCCATTTCGTGGATCTTCCACCCCATTTGAGCTTATAGTGCCAATATCAATATAATCGATGAGTACCTTGCTACAGGAGCAAAATTCTCATTGTAGTCAATCCCCTCGACCTGTGAGAAACCTCAGGCAACAAACCTTGCCTTGTGTTTCTCAACACTGCCATCAACTACCTGCTTTACCTTGTAAAGCCATCTGGAACTTACCACTGACTTGTCCTGAGGTCTTGGGACAACATCCCAAACAAAGTTCCATATGATGGAGTCATACTCCTCCACCATTACATCAACCCACACTAGTTGCTGCACTTCCTACTCGAATGAAGAAGGCTCGGAATCTACACACTCCCCAACCAAGGCCATGCAACCAATGTACCCCTCTGGCAACGTCCTCTGTCTGTGTTGAGAAGATGGTTGTCCCACATTCTCCCACGCATCCAGCATCAACCTGTCAGCTTCCCTTGAGGGTTTCTACCCATGTCTGGAAGTTTCAGCATGAGTGAGTGTCTCCACTCCTGGATCCTCTGCATGCAGCTGCTTCGCATCAATTTGAGGCTCCTCCTCCTTAGGAACTGAAAGTTCTTCATATGCATGCAACTCGAGCTCCCTCTCAAGTGATATGTGCATGGATTTCTGCTCGTCAAAGTTCAGATCCCTATGTGCCACAGTCCTATGAGTGGAAGGAAGGTACACCCGATAGTTGTGGGGTGTATCCATGTGCCCCACAAGTATTCCCAACTCAGTTGTTGGGTCAAACTTCTTCCTGGCATCTTTGGTCACATGATAGTAAATTGATGATCCAAAGATTCGGAAGTGACTTACATCAGGTCACTTCCCAGAATAGGCCTCCATAGGTGTCTTCATCCCCAATATATGGTGCGGGCTTCTGTTCTGCAACTATATTGTTGTATTGCATGCCTCAGCCCACAAATGCAATGGTAGGCTTTGGTCATGCAACATCTCTCGAGCTGCTCCCACAATCGATCTGTTCTTCCTTTTGGCCATCCCATTCTGTTGTGGGTTATGGAGTGCCGTCAATTCTCGTTTAATTCCTTTTGCAGCACAAAGGTCCTTAAACTATTGGGTGACATACTCTCCACCATTATCACTATGCAAGGCTTTTATTTTCTTTCCTAATTCTTTCTTTGCCAAGGCTTTAAACTCACAAAACCTCAAGAAGGTCTAATCCTTCTTTTGCATAAAGTAGATCCAGCATCTACGAGAAAAATCATTAATAAAAATAACATAGTACCTTTGTTTAGCTGTGGAGGCTGTAGAGAATGGTCCACATACATCTGAGTGAATTCGCTCCAGGATTGCTCCAGCTTTACTGTCTCGATCCGGAAAGGAATATTTCACATACTTACCCAAGGTACAACCTTTGCATGTACTCGTTTGCTCAAGGTTTCCCTTGGGTAATCTGGTAGAAATCTGCTGCATGATCTTCAGGGCTCCATGGTGCAAGTGGCCTAATCTTCTATGCCATAGCTCACCAACATCTTGGCTCTACACCATCTCTGCTGTGGAACTCAAAGTAGCACAGTGATCTACCTCTAGCTTGTAGAGATTCTTGACTTGAATCCCTATTCGCTTTGTTTGTCTAGTGCTGATATGCCTCAAGAATACCTTTCCTTTGCTGAAGACTACATCACAGCCTTTATCTTCTAAAATAGAAATGCACACAAGATTCTTCTTCAGACCTGCTACATACTTTACATTACTCAGTGTGAGGGGAACTCCATGCTCCCTCTGAAACACAATCGTACCTTCACCTAAGACACAGTACTTTCCATCATTACCCATCTCGATTCGCATTTGGAGATCCTTCTCCTCCAGGGTACTGAAGAGATTCTTGTCACCTGACATGTGGAAAGAGGCTCCACTGTCTAGGTACCAAACACATCCCACCATGGAGGAAACCATGCATGCGATAAGAGATAAATCTAGCTCAAACTGTGAGGCTAATGTATCACCATTAGATCCCTTTGAGAAACCCTTCTTGGATTTCTTCTGTGGATAATTAGTAGCATAATGGCCCACTTCATGACAATGAAAGCATCTCACTTTTGATTTGTCAAACTTCTTCCCATCATAGGAAGAATCGGATTTGGATTGGGATGCCTTCCCTTTCCCCTTCCTTGCCTTACTCGCTAAGGCTAGATTTTCCTCATCATCTTGCCTCGATGAGGATCCATCTCTCGTGCTTCTTCTTATCTCCTCCTACGTCAGATCCAACCAAAGTTGTTCCCAATCTGGTAGTTTCTCTCTACAATTAACAGAGTCTTGGTAGTTATGCCAGCTCTTAGGAAGACCGAGGAGTGCAAGACTCACCATGTCATCATCCATTGTCGTGATCCCTACACTTCCAATCTCATCCCTGCACGTGGTGAGCTTGTTTAGATACATAGAGATCGTGCCACCCTTTTCACAATTGATCTTACGAAGCTTGTCTTTGCCAGCTTCCTCTAATCACTGCTATTCTGATATAGATCTTTCAATGTTTTCCATATTGAAAATGGGGTCTCCTTCCCATGGAGACTCGAGACTATGTGATCTCGAATTCCCTCCAAAAGGATTCTCCTTTCTCTAGCCACACACTTTTTCCATTCCGCCAATTGAGTAGCATCAGTCAACTTGGGGACTTCCTGATCAACGAAATCCTTTAGACCATTATCTTCTAATACTAGCTCAATGCGATCCTTCTAGGCTATATAATTCTAACTACAATCAAGGGCATACTCGATTCCTAAACCATTGAACACCATAGGTGAAATAGAGATGTGATAAGAATTCAATTTCAATATTCAGAAATCACAAACTTCAAACTTCTCCCTTCTTGTATACTATTCTTCCTTGATCACCGTTGCTCTGATACCATGTAGAAATTCCCACATGTAGATCACCTGATAATGCAATATATTAAAGCAAAATACTTGATCTACTTCTACAAACAATTATGCGAAAGCTTAATCGAATTGAGCAACATCGATAAGAACACATCTAATTGATAAGAAGAAATCAATCACACATATATAACTAGGGGAAAGAAACTGCCTAAAACCCCAACTCTGTATTATCATACAAGTGGAAATCTTGTCCAAGTTACAAAAAGAATCAGCTCAAAAGCTTTCCTGCTCTCTCTATAATCAAATAATGAAACTCATAGACATAGTAGACAAGTATATATCCTCATCAAGTCCTCCAAGCCCCTATTTCTTTGCGCAATTTTTCTTGGGGTCCAGTGAAGCCACATATGTGAATTGGCCCCATCACACTCAATGAACAAGAAGAAGTAACAACACAATTCTCTTAGATAGACATCCTTTTGCATGCAAGGAATATTCACCAAGGAATATCCTAGCAACTAACAGTACATTGTCCCTCCATCTGATCTCAACTGGGTCTCTATCTGAAATGACATGCATGAGTTATGTATGAGAGAATATTCAGTTATCTGAAGAGCAACAGTTATATGCAAGCATGCATTAACTAACTTAACTTACTTAATTTAAACAAACTGTTTAAATCAATATAACTGGACTTGACTCAGTTAACTGAGCCAATTAATTACTACTCAAAATAGAACTCATCCTTATCTCTTTAACTAATGGATAAATTCCTCAATTAATGGAGAAACTGTTGCATGTCCCCACATAGACTTCAAGTTTGATTTTCCTTAAATAATTAACTCAAATATCAAATTCGAATTTTACTTCCTATTATAGTTTAGGGACTGACTAAAATAGGAAGGGATCTCAAAATACTATTTTTAGCACTTTCATTTTTCATCCATTGTAGCTAATTCAACACTGGATGAAACTGATATTTATAGCAGTGCTATTTTTAGCATTTCTTGTTGCTATCTTCAACAAGTTAGGGCACTCGCAGAATCGGTTACATGAAGTGACTATGCTGAACTACAACATGATGACCCAATCGTTGCGTTGTGTATCCTCAGAGGTAAGAAATTTGCCTAGTTATGATGCCCTAAATGCGGTAGATATCTTTTTTGATGCATTTGAAAGGGAGGTACCATAAAAGCAATGCTTCCAGGCGTTGAACTGGGCACTGCGCACTATGCCCGCAAGATGGTGGGGTGTTCATAAAGGAAGCTTTGATGATTGGTGTGAATGTAAGAGGATGATGAGAACACGATTTAGGAAGCCTAAGATGGGAATGACAGACAAGTATGATGGGCAGGATGATCACCATGTGCATCGGCCAAATGGGCCCATGCTTATGGAGAAAAGCCCCAACTTGAATGGGTGCACTTGTTTAGTCACACTCTATATGTTGTCCCAATGAATTGGTACATTGAAACATAGCTCTGCCATGGTATAGGTGAATGGGATATTCTACGCAAGGGATTCACAATGACATTCAGTTTTGAAGATGGGTTTGGCTGTATTGATGAGGCAGTACAAGAAGTGAAAGCAGCAACCTTTAGGATACCACAGGATCCTTTGGACCTGATTCAACCTATGTGGGCCACTCAGCTAAGTCATGCACTGGAATTCTATAATGTGGCCGTTGAAGAAGAAGATGGGGATCCGCGGAAGATTAACATTCCAGAAACAGAAGGTCACCGTGAGTTTGAAGGATTGCAAATTGAGAACCATGATATAACTGCGTCATTGAAAATGAAACAAGTAAACATTGGTACGGAGGCAGAACCCAAATTCACAAAGATTGGAGACTACTGGGATGACACGACAGTGGATAAGATCATTGAATTGCTACGAAATACTGGGATTTATTCCCTACCAAGTTTACGGATCTGAAGGAGATAATTGGGGACCTAGGAATGATGAAGATTAAATTGAAGCCCAACATGAAGCCGGTTAAGCAAAGACCTTACTGTCTCAATCTGAAATATAAGGAGAAGGCCCGCTTAGAGATAGACAAGATGCTCGCGGTAGGAATTATTGAGCCTGTGGAAGAATCTGACTAGGTAAGCCCAATGGTGGTACAAGAGAAAAAGCAGAAGGATGAAATAAGGATATGTGTGGATCTCAAAAAGTTGAATGATGCTTGCGTACATGATCCATTCCCAACTCTATTCACTAATGAAGTCTTGGACAATGTATGCAACCAGGAAACATATTCCTTCATTGCTGGGTTCTTTGGGTACCACCATATCAAAATTGTGCTGGAGGATAGGAGAAAAATGACCTTTGTGACTGAGTGGGTTTGCTTTCAGTACACTGTAATTCCATTTGGATTGAATAATGCACCTGCGATATTCTCGTGCATAGTTGTGGTTGCATTCAAGGAATTTATTCATAAGTTCCTATAGGTATATTTTGATGACTGGACTGTATTTGGGTTGGTAAAACACAATGTAGCAAGCTTGCGCTTGATGCTGGATACCTGTCGAAGATACCAAATTATGCTCAATCTAAAGAAGTTTATGTTTTGTGTTCCTTTTGGGACCCTGTTGGGGCATGTCGTTTGCAGAAAGGGGCTGATGGTAGATCTTGCAAAGATAGCGGTGATATTAAACTTGGAAGCGTCGAGGAGTGTGAAGCACATGCGCGCTACCCTAGTGTTGAAATATGGCAACAAGAATATTCCAATTTAATTTTTCCTTGAATTAAATTATGAGTTAAAATCGAATTTAGTCTTAACAGCTACTTGGAAATAATTTTATTTATTTTAAATTAATTAGTTGGAGAAATTCAAGTTAGAAGTCTTTCTGAAGTCATGCAAGCGTTATCCCTTAAATTAAGGAGATAAGATTGAGTTATATTTGAGTTGTAATTAGTTAACTCAGTTTACTGAGTTAAGTCTAGTTAAATTAGGTTCCAAATTGTTTGAGGAACTAATAGTGAGTTAACAGTCAGTTGATGCATTAATGCACTCAACTAGTGCTACTCCAGTTAACTAAAGATTCCCTCATCAAAAACTCATGCATGTCTATTTTTAGAAAGCCCAGTTGAGATTAATGTTCAAGGACAATGTACTATCAATTGCATGTGTTTTCTTATAAAGAAAAATCATGCATGCAGTTAAGGCATCATCCTTGAGGATTGCTCAGTTTTGGAGGAGGATCATCCAATTGGTAACAGGAAATCATCTAGAAGGAATAGCGCAAGGAAATAGGAGCTTGGAGAGCGGAGAGGAAGGCTAGAGAGAAGCCAAGATTGCCTGTGAGCATTTGTGAGGATTGTACTGAGAGCTGGTTAGCTGTGAGAGTTAAGGCTTTGTATAATTCCTATGTGTTTCAACCATGTATGATAATACAATAGTATGGGGTTTTTAGCTGAGGTTTTCCCAAAAGTATTTTCATGTGTATTGTGCGATTGATTCTTCTAATTCTAGTTATAATTGTTTAGCTTGATCCTTATGCTTCTACAAATTGATAGTAGAAGTAGGTTATAGTATTCTGTTTGATTTATATTGCATTATTAGGTTAACCTACATTGAATTTTCTACATGGTATCGAAGTTGTCAACAGTATGCTGAGAAGAGATATCGAAGATTGAAGTTTGTGATTTTAGGTGAAAATCGAATTCATATCATAATTCAAGTTTGGCCAATGGTGTTCTATGGCTTGAGACTTGAGTATGCCTTGGAAGGTAGCTCGAATTACATAGCATGGAAAGATAGAATGGAGGTTGTATTAGAAGACAATGGCTTGAAGGAATTAATTGATCAAGAAATGCCAAAGCCAACTTCAACTAATTCACAGGAGTTGGTTGAGTGGAAAAGTGTGTGCCAAAAGTGAGACGAATCATCCTTGAGGGAGTTTGAGACCATATTGTCTCGACTCTCCATGGGAAGGATACTCCATTTTCAATATGGAAGACATTGAAGGACCTCTACCAAAAAAGTAGCGGCCAAAGGAAATTGGCGCTCAAGGATAAGCTTCGAAGAATCAAGATGGAGAAGGGTGATACTATTTCCACATATCTGAACAAGCTCACCACTTGTAGAGATGAGCTTGGTAGTGTGGGAATAACTACTGCCGATGATGATATGGTGAGCGTCGCTCTCCTTAGCCTTTCAAAGAGTTGGAATAGCTACCACGACTCTGTGAATAGAAGGGAGAAATTGTTGGATTGCGAACAACTGTGGTCGAATCTTATGCAAGAGGAGATCAGAAGGAGCACACGAGATGGTTCTTCATCCAAGAATGATGATGAAGAAAATATAACCTTAACAAGTAAGGCAAGGAAAGGGAAGGGGAAGGCTTCCCATTTCAAATCGAATTCTTCTCATGGAGGGAAGAAGGGTGACATGTCTAAAGTAAGATGCCTTAATTGTCACAAGATGGGACATCATGCGACTAATTTCCCATCGAAGAAGTCCAAGAAGGGATCCTCGGAAGGATCAAAAGGTGAGGCAATAGCCTCTCAGTTTGAAATGGACCTTACCCTCATCGCATGCATGGTTTTATCGATGATGTGTTGTATCTAGTATCTTGACAATGGAGCCTCATTCCACATGACCGGTGATAAAAATTTATTCAGTGCCTTGGAGGAGAAAGACCTCAAGATGCAAATAGACATGGGTGATGATAGAAGGTATAGTGTTTCAGGAGTGGGCACAGTTTCTTTTCAGAGGGAGTATGGAGCTCCTCTCACCTTGACAGATGTGAAGTATGTGCCAGGACTGAAGAAGAACTTGGTATCGATCGTGATGTTGGAGGACAAAGGCTACAATTTTGTCTTCAGTAAAGGAAAGGCATTCCGAAGACACATAGCCATGGGTCAGACCAAGAGGATAGGGATTCACGTGAAGAATCTCTATAAACTAGAGGTAGATGATTGTGCAACATTGAATACGAAAGCAGAATTGGTGTAAAGCCAAGACATTGTCGAGTTGTGGAATAGGCAGTTGCGCCATTTGCATCATGGGGCTTTGAAGATAATGCAGTAGATATCTATAGGACTTCCCGAAGGTAAACTTGAGCAAGTTGACACATGCAAAGGTTGTACCTTGGGAAAGTACACCAAGTCTTCCTTTCATGAACGAGATAGTCGAGCAGAGGCTATCTTAGAGCGAGTTCATACTAATTTGTGTGGACCCTTCTCAACGGCATCCATAGTGAAGCAAAGGTATTAAGAGATTTTCATTGATGATTATTCTCATAAATGTTGGATTTATTTCATGCAGAAGAAGAACCAAACTTTCACAAAGTTTTGTGAGTTCAAAGCTTTGGTCGAGAAAGAGTCAGGTAAGAATATCAAGGCCTTCAAAAGTGAAAATGGTGGAGAATATGTCTCTCAAGAGTTTAAGGACTTCTGTGCAGTGAAAGCAATTAAACGAGAGTAAACAGAACCTCATAACCCATAGCAGAATGGGGTGGTTGAGAGGAATAACATAACTATTGTAGGGGCAGCATGGGCAATGCTGCATGGCCAAGGCCTGCCACTTCACTTATGGGCTGAGGCATGCAACACAACAGTCTATTTGCATAATAGAAGCCCACATTACATACTTGGGATGAAGATACCAGAGGAATCTTTCTCTGGTAAGAGACTAGATGTGGGTCTCTTAAGGGTCTTTGGCTCATCAATATATTTCCATGTGACAAAGGATGCATGGAATAAGATTTAGCCGACAACAAAATTGGGGATATTTGTGGGGTACACTAATACACCTCACAACTATCGGGTGTACTTGCCTACCATTCGGAGGGCAATGGTTCACAAAGATCTCAAGTTTGATGAGCAGAAGGCCATACGAGTTTCCTTTGAGAGGGAGCTCCAACTACAGGTTGTGGAGGAACTATTGGTTCCTTAGGAGGAGGAGCCTCAGACTAATGTGGAGTAGCTACATGCAGAGGTTCCAGGAGTGGAGACATCCACTCAAGCATAGTCTTCCAGAGATGGATGGAAGCACACAATAGAAGCTCACAAATTGTTGGAGGATGCGAGAGAGAATGTGGGAGCACCATATTCTTAGCGCAGACAGAGGGGGTCACTTGAAAGGTACACTTGATACATGTCCCTTGCTGGGGAATGTGTTCAGAACGAGCCATATTCCTTTGAGGAAGCAGTGCAGTAGCCGATTTGGGTTGATGCTATGGTGGAGGAGTATGATTCCATAGTCCGTAACAATATTTGGGACGTGGTTCTGAGACCAGAGAACAAGTCAGTTGTGAGTTCCCATCGGCTTTACAAGGTAAAGAAAGCTGCTTATGGTAGTGTGGAGAAGCATAAGGAAAGATTTTTTCCCGTGGCTTTTCACAGGTTGAGGGGATTGACTATGATGAGACTTTTGCTCCTATCGCAAGGTACTCATCTATCAAATCTATGTTGGCACTATCATCACAGATGGGTTGGAAGATCCATCAGATGGATGTGAATATTGCATTCCTCAATGGCCAAAATTGAGGAAGAGGTGTACATAGAGCAGCCGGAAGGTTTTGAGAGCTTCGATCATGAGTCGCATGTGTGCTGACTCAAGAGAGCGTTGTACGGGCTAAAGCAAGCACCTCGTGCTTGGTACACCAGGATAGACAACTACTTCACCAGGTTGGGCTTCACAAAGAGTGAAGTGGATGTGAACCTATTCCACATCATGGTGAAAGGTAAGTTGTTGATCATCGTACTTTATGTTGATGATCTCATATTGACTAGTGATGATGAGTTGATTATGTCTTGCAAGGAGGACTTTGCCAGAGAATTCGAGATGAAAGAAATGGGTCTGATGCATTACTTCCTTGGCATGGAATTGTGGCAGAAGGATGGGGAGTTGTTTGTATCTTAGGGCAATTATGCCAACAAGATACTTAGGAGATTCCACATGGAGAAGTGCAAGCCCATGCAGACTCCTTTAGCAGGTAACTAGAGAAAGGAGGATGCTACTTCAAGAGAAGTGGTAGAGGCTACTTTGTACAGGTAGCTTATGGATTCATTGATGTACTTAGTGAACACATGACTAGATTTGTGCTATGTGGTGAACTAGTTGAGTCAAGCGATGGTTTAGCCTACCAAGATGTTTTGGAAGGCGGCAAATCATGTATTGAGATACCTCAGAGGTACATCTCAGTATGGATTATGGTATAAACGGACAAAGGGAGTGAAGCTACAGGGTTTCACTGATGCAGATTGGGCAAGGAGTCCATCAGATTGGAAGAGCACATCAGGAGGGATTTTTAACCTTAGGCCAGTGGTAGTTTCTTGGTATAGCAAGAAACAGAGGTCGATTGCACTCAACACGACAGAGGTAGAATACATGACTGCAATTTAGGCAGCGTGTGAGGCCATCTGGATGCGGAAAATCCGAGTTGGTTTGTTTGATTAGAGGATGGATCCAACTGTGATCTATTGTGATAATCAGAGTTGTATCAAACTCTCTGAGAATCCAGTATTTCGTGATAGGTCCAAGCACATTGACATCCGATATCATCATCCCAGAGACTGTCTAGCAAGGAGGACCATGTTGTTGTAGTATATTTCGACAGAGGAGCAAGATGCTGAAATTTTGACAAAGGCATTGTCAAAGTGTAAATTCGAGTTCCATAGAGACATGATTGGGGTGACAGATAATTGATTTCTTATTGAGAGGGAGTGTTGAAATATGGCGACAAGAATATTCTAATTTAATTTGTCCTTGAATTAAATTGTGAATTAAAATCGAATTTAGTCTTAACAACTACTTGGAATTAATTAATTAATTTTAAGTTAATTAGTTGGAGAAATTCAAGTTAGAAGTCTTTCTGAAGTCATGCAAGAGTTACCCCTTAAATTAAGGAGATAAGATTGAGCTATATTTGAGTTGTAACTAGTTAACTCGGTTTACTGAGTTAAGTGTAATTAAATTAGTTCCAAACTATTTGAGAAACTAATAGTGAGTTAACAGTCAGTTGATGCATTAATGCACTCAACTAGTGATACTCTAGTTAACTGAAGATTCCCTCATCAGAAACTCATGCATGTCTATTCCGAAAAAGACCCAGTTGAGATTAATGTTCAAGGATAGTGTACTATCAGTTGCAAGTGTTTTCTTATAAAGAAAACTCATGCATGCAATCAAGGCATCATCCTTGAGGATTGCACAATTTTGGAGGAGGATCGTCCACTTGGTAACAGGAAATCATCCAGAAGGAACAACGCAAGGAAATAGGAGCTTTGAGGGCAGAGAAGAAGGCTGGAGAGAAGCCAAGATTGCCTGTGAGCATCTATGAGGATTGTACTGAGAGTTGGTTAGTTGTGAGAGCTAAGGCTTTGTATAATTCCTATGTATTTCCACCATGTATGATAATAAAATAGTGTGGGGTTTTTAGCTGAGGCTTTCCCCAAAGTATTTTCATGTGTGTTGTGCGATTTATTATTCTTCTTGTGGTTATAATTGTTCAACTCAATCTTTAAGCTTCTGCAAATTGATAGTAGAAGTAGGTTATAGTATTCTGCCTTGATTTGTATTGCATTATCGGGTTAACCTGTTAGGGCCTAAATCTACCTCAGGTTGAGAAAGGTAGGATCTAGGGTAACATCAAACCATGCTTAACCTGGTAGCTAGCCCTACCAGGTCGGGAGAGGGCTCTCTCCTATCAATCTCAGCAAAGTATGATCAATAAGGGCTTGAGATGACTGATATGATGACTAATCTTAGGCTAGGTATGTGTGCAAAAGAGTTTGATTGAATTTAATGATGTTTTTGTTGGCTCAAATGGAAAGACAGATTTGGGTCTGGGGAATGAGGCTCAGTTTTGCAGAGATCTCTATGGGGAAAGGTAGGCAACTGATTTGGCACTTCAAATTGAATGAGATGGAGAGATTAGATAGGTGAGGAGTTGAAGAGGGAAAGAAAACTCAGGGAACTCAGGGATCCTCTTCAAATAGTGGAAAATATCAAAGCTAAAGCAAACCCTAGGTAGAGCACTGCAATTTCAATGGATTCTACCCTTACCCTTGTTTGATTTAGTTAAGAAGCAGCAAGATAGATAATGGCATACATAAAACATAAGTAAATTCACAATTACAGAAGAAAGCACTATACCAAAACAAAATTCCACATGAATCCCAAAGAGTGTTGCAAACCCTGGTCTCTATTCCTTAGCCAAAACTGCTGATATGAATGTACAATGAAGCTCCAAGCTTTCTCAAAAGTCCAACCATGCTAATGACTTAAAATCACAAGATATAGACAAACAATAACTCATCCTAGACTCTAGGGGTCGAGCTTATAAGTTTAGGAGTTGTTCCAACTAATTCTAAACTGAGAACTAAAAATTAGGCAGTGGAATAGCTTGCCTCTAGAAACTATGGAACTTATTCATTCAGTTTCAAACAACTTTTTGATAGATGAATTTGCCTCCACAAGTGAAAATTTGACATAATTACATCAAGATCCATCAATTTACATTAAATTGCATCACAATTTTGACATTTAGAAGGAGAAAAGTCAAACTGTCAAAAAGCTAGGCGAAAAGTAGAGTATTCGTGGCCAAACTGAGCAAGATTTACCCAATGCGTCGCGCTGATTTCCCTCTGCATAGCGCCTATTTGCAGCCACTTTTGGAGGCCTTCCTAGTGTCCCAATTTGCTTCAAGTGTGCTTGTTGGAAAGATCTGCCTGTCTACTTTCCAACCCAAGTGGAATTTTTGAATTTGGCCTCCATTTTCCCCTCCAAAACTGAGTTTTCCCAACACTACTTCCTGTGTGTCAAAATAGGGGCAGTGAGGTCATTTTTTGAGTGTTTTTGAACTTTTTGAGGGCTCAAAACCTGTCAAAATTTCTTGGCCATTGGTAGCAAAGAATATTTTTTCATGCAAAATCCAAAAATTTTGAGTTTTTGTCATTTGGAGGCTCCCATCAAAAGTGAGCGCCAGGTGGCGCGGCGCATAGGGCAGAAAATTCTGTGTTTTAGCCCCAAAATTTCAAAAATGAAAAAAGTGTCCCAAATTTTTTGAAATTTGGGCTGAGTCTTCTTGATCAAGAGCTGTGTTGGGCCAAGGAAGCCTCAGTCAATATCTGAAGTCTATCTTGCTCCTTTCGCCTCCTCGATGCCCTCTTCAATTTTTCTTTCAAGCCCCTGATTCTTGCCTTGCAGACTTTGTTTCTTTCCATGTAATGATAAACCATATGCCTCAACAATGTCTTATCCCTGTTGACCTTCTCTAAAAACCTTTCTAAGTGGATATTCACTCTCTCAAGCCATGATTCTCGATCGGCATTGATTTCTTGCTCAAGTGATGTGAGTTTCACCTTCCTCCTTTTGGCAGCTTGGCGGTTTTCTCGTATGTTTTGCAATTCCAAAATCGCTTGTTGATCCTCAAGTTGCTTGTTTCTTTGCTCCAGGTACTTTATTATCCACTTAGCTCTTTCTAAGTTGAGGGACAAAGCATTGATGTATGCCTGTTGCTCTTGGATGACTTCTTTGAGCTTTGAGCTTTGTGGGCACAAATCAGTATCATCACCCCCAATGAGAATGAAATCAGTCTCCTGCTCACCTGAAGGCCCCTCATCCTGTAATGCCCTCTTGCCCTTGTCCTGAACCTGTTGTGTTGATGAATGAAGTGGGACCCCTTCCACCCCGGGTGGAGATAATACTCACTTTGCTGCCGCAAACAACCGTCTAGTGCCCTTTTGATAGGTGACAAACACCGGCATGCTAGTAGTCTGTGTCTCATGACCTTCCTGTTGATGTGAAGGTGCACCTATCTCATGAAAAGCCTCTGGAGGTCCCTGAGGAGCTGTGAAGAACTCATGAGAAATAAAATCCTCCCATGAGATAACCTGCAACCCAAGCTGATGCATGACCACAATCTTAATGAGAGTAAAGTGATATATACTATTAAATTGTTGCTTGGGAGCCTTTTGTTGTACTAGGGTGGTCATCTCCTCAATATTTTGGCACATGAAGTAGGGGAGATTCATCATTCTCACCCTGGTAAAGTGCATCAACAGAGTGATATGGTAGGCATATAGGAGTGAATACCAACCCTCACAGCTGAAATATTTCATTATCAATTTCATTAAAGGAGCATATGAATCTTTCAGGTACCGAAATGGAAAAACTCTGTTGAGTTGTCTCAAATAACCGAGCTTGATGTATGGTTCATAATGGTCCCTGTCAATTTGCTTCCTTTTGTTCCATTGCTCTCCAATATTAGGAATGTCGGTTGCTAGAGAAATAGACTCTGGAGTTAAAGTGAATGTTACGCCAGCTAGAGTGGCTTGACCATTATGTAGTTGAAGCACAAACAACCGGGCCAACTCATGATGATATTGGACTCTAGCAACCAGCTCAGATAACTCATAACAGGATTGGTGTTGGAAGCATGTGATAGAAAGAGGGTAGACCTATAGCTCAGCAAGTGTGGTAGGTTCCTCTCGTATACTTTTGCCACCCTTATGAGGTCTCCTTGGTGCATGTACCTCTATAGGAGAGTCACTGTGTGTCTCTTCATCACGGTCATATGAAGGATCAGACTCCATGTTTGCTAGTGGGTGAGTTTTCTTGATGAGTAGTATGAGATTTATGGTGTTTTTAATTTTCTGCCACCAAGGGTAAAAATATATGAGGGACTGTGGGGGGGGGGGGGGGGGGGGGGAAGAGAGTATGAGGGGTTTTGGGAATGTTAGGACAGGATTTTGTTTGGTAAATAGGGCATTCAAGAAAATATGTTAGCTTTAAGGACAACAATTAGGGTTTGTGGGTTTGTAGTTAGGATTTGGGGAAATGGGAATTGGGGATAGGGATAACTGAATATGGGAGTTAGGGAATGGGTGAGAAAAGGGAGTGAAAAAATGAAGGAGTGGAAGAATAAACTTGGCAGCAAAATGACAAGAACTAACCCTAGGCAATGGCTTTTGAGAAATTGCAAGGTATTAGGGTTTGAATTTTCTTTTACATAACCACCATAAACTTTAAGAAAAACTCCTTCACTAGCAAGGAAAAGATCTTGACTTACTTGCACACTAGAAGAGTTGAGTGATTTTGGCAATTTGAGGGAGTTTTTGAGGAAATCGGGCTCGACAGCTCTATGCGCCATGCCTCAAATCCAACGCGCCACGCCTCCTGTGTGTGCCGCGGTAGCACAAAATAACACTGAGAAAGGTGGCCCTATGCGCCGCGCCTCTCACCTAATGTGTCGCGCCTCCAATTTTGCATAGTTTTTCTCCAAGTTCGCTTCCTTCGCTCAACATGACCCTCACTTTCCTCACACATTGTTCTTTGGATGAAAATGAGCTTTTGAATTGAGAAGAATGATTTATACATAAGAGCTTTTAATTTTTTGTTTCATAAAACCCGCTTTTATAATGTTTGCAATGTGACTTCACTTTTCAACTCTATTTTTTAAACAAATTACTTTATTTGAGCCTTTTGATGAACTGAATGACTTTGATTTTTCTTGATTTTTGTTTGCTTTGCAGGGGATGGAGCTACTGAGGCTTGGCAAGGTGACCAGGGCTGCCACTGAAGTGATTTACATATGAAAGAACTGAAATTACATCAATTTATACAATGAAAGTCTAAAATACTCTGGTTTTCCTTAAAACAGAGTTTTGAGGAATAACACATTTTTGAGCAATTGATTATGAAATTTTTTGGTACTGGAACTGTACTGAACCTCCTCATGCGTCTGCTGACTGTTATTAGACATTTTGAAAACCTTTTTGATGAAACCTTAGACCTAATGAAATTGAAACCCTAAAAATGACTCAAAGACAAAAAGTGACTGCAGATGATCTTGATGAACGAAAATGGGCGAACAGGTAAAGGACATGAGGGTAAATGTACAACAAGCCACTACCGTCAGATGATCCATGCTCCTAATGGAATGCAGCTAACTGAGAGAGACACCTAAAATGCAATGCAACAAGATAATTTGATCACTGATGGAGGGATGAAGATACCGACACTAACATTGGCTCCAATGGGGATGGTAGCTCCTTGGTGGTGCCAAGAACTACAGATCTCTAGGAAAGCAGGTAGTGCCTTTGTCCATTGGGCTATGGAATCAATAACTTCAACAAATCAAAACCAAACTCTTGACTCAATTTCAGGACTAAAATGTGACTCAATTTCAAGATTGAAATCGACTGAAAGACCTGACTCTAACAAACCAAACCAAAACTGAAATCAAACCTCAATTGTATAGCCTTCACCTGGGGCCCCAAACTAAAAAATGAAAATAGTACACAATTGTAATGGAATTTAAACAAACCAGTATGTACAATGATGCATATGACAACAGAAAACATTTCACAAATAGAACCGTTTGAGTAGCCGATCGTTGACCAACCCACCAAGATAGTCTTCGCCATTCATTTCTTGCAAAAGGAAAGCATTTTGGCCCCGATATGTAGCGATCCTGTAAGGTCTTTTCCAAAGATTTTCAAACTTTCCATGTTTACCTTTCTCTTCGTTCCTTGCATCCCATTTCAACACTATGTCTTCTATTTGAAACCTGTCCGCCTTTGCCTTTCGATCATATATATTTTTTATTCTCTGTTGCAGCTTGAAAGTGTTTTGAAATACCTCCTCTCTAGTTTGCTGCAAATGAATCATTTGATTGGTTCTCCGCTGCAAGTGATCATCTTCGATGCCTTCTTCTTGTAGGAGTTTGACCACCGAGACTGCCAGAGAGATCGGGAAGATTGTGTCCACACCATACACAAGCTTGAAAGGAGACATGCCTATAGATTTCTTTTGACTTAGTCTGTCTGCCCAAAGCACATTAATGAGCTTTTTGTGCCAACTTTTCTTGTTCATTTCCAACAGCTTTTTGATAATGTTGACCAAAGATTTATTTGAGGATTCTACTAATCCATTGCCTTGTGGGTAATAGGCAGTCGAGTGCCCCAAAGTGATTTGATATTTATGACAAAAGTCAATCATTCTTTTAGATTTAAAGGTTATTTCATTGTTAGTGATCAGCTTATTTGGACAACCAAAGCGATACAAAATGTTGTTTTCAAGGAATGAAATAATTACCGAATCAGTGGTCTGCCTTGTGGGAATCGCCTCAATCCATTTGGTGAAATAATCCGTCGCTATGAGGATCCATTTATGCTGCGCTGAAGAAGAAGGATGGATCTCGCCGATGAAATCCAAACCCCACTGCTGAAATGGAGCACTTACTTCAATGGGCTTGAGTGGTAAAGGCTACAACTTCCTCCTACCTTAAAAAATTTGACATTCGTGATAGCTTGCTACTGTTTTGTACACATCAGCAAAAAGAGTTGGCCAATAATATCCTGCTTTTAAAATTTTATTGGTTTTTGTCTTCTAGAAAAGATGGCCTCCACAATCTCCCTTGTAAAAGTCTCCCATGACCTTTCTTGCTTCTTCTTCAACCAAACAATTGAGCAAGACACCACCAACATCTTTCCAATAGAGTGCATTGTTCATGATACAAAACTTGGCAGCCTTCAATTTCAATGTCCTACTTTTGTTCTTAGCCATTCCAGGTGGTGATGACAGATTTTGGAGTACATAAACAATGTCTGAATACCAAGGAGAAAGAAGAAAAAATTTTGATACCTGAGCGGGCAGATTGTCTTCATCTTCCTCGGACATAGCAGCAATGAGATTAATATCCAAGGCATGCAAATTTGACTCAGCCATTAGTTTAGCCAACCCCTGTCCTTTGATGAGCTTTGTTCGTTTGATCTCCATGTCATATTCCAACAAGGTAGCAATCAATTTGCCTCTCCTCCCCTATGGATCTGTTTGCACTAAGACATATTTAACAGCATCATTAAGGACATAAGCAAGGATGTGAGAATGCAAAATATAAACCCAAAAGTCTTTCAATGCCTTTACAAAAGCAAGGGCTTGTTTTTCAATAATATTATACTTTAGTGTTGCATCCCTTATGGTTCTGCTGAAAAATGCAATTGGTTTCTCGAGCTGATCTCTTTTTTGCATCAAGACCACTACCATAGTATGGTCCGAGGCAAATGAAAACAAAATACCGCTACCATAGTATGGTCCTTGTTGTCCATCAATATGTTGCTGCTGTCGGAAGGTTGATTGCTTAGTGGTACTATCAAGTCGTTGTCTTTCTTGCTTTAAGAGCTCTCTGAAATTTTCAGTGATCTCGGGAATGTCTTCTACTTCAACTACTTGGCTATTTACATCATTAAAGCTATCTGAATACAAAACAAATGATTCTAAATCAGTATGTACATAGTTGATTGGATGATTTACCAGTTTCTCCTTGCTATGATCATGTACTTCATCTTTTGTTCCCGGTATAGTTTCCTCATCTGATGAACACGGGAATGGTAGCATAGGAGAAATCAAGCTACATTGTCCCTTTAATCTTTTCTCCCCAAGATCTGGAAAGAAGCATGCCAAATCTAGGAGGTATATCTGCCACAACCACATCCACCAAATCCTTGATAAGACCAATGCACCTAACTCTACTAGAATTAAAAGAGTAAAGACAATGATACATTCTAGTGATATCCAATCCCAATTTCTCCATGATGACCTTAGGCATGAGATTATGAGAGGCTCCGGAATCAAACATAGAATTGTGTAACACATAGTCATGCACCCTGAGACTGATGTAAAAAGGAGCTACATCACTATCTTGAGACTGACGTTCCAATGTTGGATCAAAAATCAATTCAGTTTTATCATCTTCCATGTTCACCATATTGGATGACGGATCTAAATTCAGAATCTTAGACACCTGACCTTTGTAGCTACTATTCTTCATCAACTCAGCCAAAGGAATAGATACTTTTAACTTAGCAATTTCATTTTCTAAGTTAAAAACTGAAATTTTCTCTACCTCTTTCACTGAAATATCCTTCTTTTCAGTTTTCTCCTTTGACACACTTGGCTGATTGGATCTTTCATTTGCTGATGGCGTTTTGTTAGTGGTAGGATCAACTGTCTCTTTTCCCTTTTTCTGCCCAATGGGAGAATCTTCTTTGGCGCTATTGTCTCCTTCCTTTTTTGAATTGGATTTATGGGCACATCTCTACTTCGGAGTGAATATTGTCGTTGCTGGGCTGACAAAGCATTCATGTATCCTCTTTGATATTCATCAAACTCTTCCTCAAGAACGGTCTCATTTTCCAAAATGAAATTTTCGTCCCTTTGTACAGCGAAATTCTCGGAATACTCCTCATCTTCAGTGATAAAAATTAGCAGATCATCGGGTGTAAAGAAATGATTCTCTTCTCCAATTACATTCTCCTCATCATCTGATTTCGGACCGTGCACAAAATTCTGCTGTAACGGTGTCTTCACCTGCTACTGCGCTGCTTGGTCTTGTGTTCGCTGCTCTCTTTGCTTCATTCTAAATTGTGGTTGCTGTTGACCACGAAAGTTGGGGTTTCTGACTTGTGGTTCAGGCTTATCAATCATCAATCTATCAAACATCTTATCCATCTTTCGAAGCACCTGATCTGAAGTGGAAAACTCTTCCTTTATTGTGACCTTCTTTTCAGCCTTTGTTCTAGCTCTTTTGGTAAGTAGATTTGCTTCAATGCTGACTGCAATCTTCTGCACGTCTTCCAAAGTGGCCAGATCTCCTTCTCTTAATTGATAGGCCATATCAGGATCAAAACCATCTGGAAACTTCATCAAAGCCAGCCCCATAGGTGGCTTTATATGATCAGGAATTGCATTGTAAACAGAGTTGAATCTAATACAATAATCTTGGACAGACTCACCAACATTGCACTTGATGTTCTCATATTCAGAAAGGATCTGAAGATGATTTTTCTTCACTTCCTAGCAATCCAAGAATTGTCTCTGCAGATTAGCCAATATAGTGATACTTGCAGCTAGTAATGCTCTGAACCATTTCCTCACTTCACCACCAAAGGTTTGTACAAACAGTCTGATTGTCACATTTTCTGCATCAATCTCATGAAGGTCGAAGAAATCTGTCATCCTGTCCATATGTTGTTGAGCTGTTACACCATGAGGAGTGCCATCAAACAATGGAATTTTGCTTTGATAATTGGCGGGCATATCATCTAAATTTTGAGGCAACACAAGGGGTGCAAATCGAGCAGCCATTGCTCTTAGTGGATTTGCAATCGGCCTTAGGGATGTTGGGGGAGTGGGTGCAGCTGATGTATGGGGTGTATGAGATGTGTGCAGAGGCGAAAGAAATTTTGGATGTTTGAGGAGTAGAAGGAGTGGACGGAGGTGACACCATTGCAGGTTTTTGATCGGAAATAGAAGGCTACACGGGAATGGTGGGAATGAAGGGAGTTTTGGCGGGAATTCTGGAGCTAGATGTTATTGCAGATGACCCAAGGGTTGTAGATGTAGACTCTAAGAAATCAGTGATGTTTGAAGCCACAATTGAAGTTTGGAGCTGTTTTAAGATATAATCATCAATTGATTTATTGGCCTTTTCAGTTTTAAAATCTTTGACAAATTCTGGATTCAGGATAGTAGAACCAACTTCACTTTCGAATTTTGTTTCAAACAGTGACAGACCAAATTGTTCGTCGAACTCAAGATCTTCAAGATACTCAAAAACCACGGGACATGAATGAGATTTGAACATGGGAATCACATAACTTTCTTGACGAAGGATTCTTGGAATAAGATTGGAATTTTCGTACACAGGAGGGGGATCAGGATCCGGATTTGCTCTGGTATATCTTCTGGAAGCCAGTGTGCTATTATTTCCCAGAAATCAAATGGACATTAGCAACTTGTTCAGCCTACCAAATCCTAAACTTATCATCCAAAAGCTTAGAATTATGAGATGTACTAGGGCGATTTACAGGTTAGATATTCCATTTATAAGACGAGACCGAAGATTGACTAAAGTAGCATTTATCTACTTGCGCTAATGCAAAGCAAAAGCGTTTTGAAGGCTACCTGGCTAAGCTTTAGAACCTCATCTGTAGTTTATAAAACGAAGAACACTGACAAACAAACAATGTCATTCCCCAGTGGAGTCACCACTATGTTAGGGCCTAAATCTACCTCAGGCTAATAAATGTAGGATCTAGGGTAACATCAAACCACGCTTAACCTGGTAGCTAGCCCTACCAGGTCGGGAGAGGGTTCTCTCCTGTCAATCTCAGCAAAGTATGATCAATAATGGCTTGAGATGACTAATATGATGACTGATCTAGGCTAGTTATGTGTGCAAAAGAGTTTGATTGAATTTAATGATGTTTTTGTTGGCTCAAATGGAAAGACAGATTTGGGTCTGGGGAATGAGGCTCAGTTTTGCAAAGATCTCTATGGGGCAAGGTAGGCAACTGATTTGACACTTCAAATTGAATGAGATGGAGAGATTAGACAGGTGAGAAGTTGAAGTGGGAAAGAAACTCAAGGATCCTCTTCAAACAACGGAAAACATCAAAGCTAAAGCAAACCTTACGTAGAGCACTGCAATTTCAATGGATTCTACCCTTACCCTTGTTTGATTTAGTTAAGAAGAAGCAAGATAGATAATGGCATACATAAAACATAAGTAAATTCACAATTACAGAATAAAGCACTATACCAAAACAAAATGCCACATGAATCCCAAAGAGTGTTGTAAAGCCTGGTCTCTATTCCTTAGCCAAAACTGCTGATATGAATGTACAATGAAGCTCCAAGCTTTCTCAAAAGTCCAACCATGCTAATGACTGAAAAAATCACAAGATATAGACAAACAATAACTCATCCTAGCCTCTAGGGGCCGAGCTCATAAGTTTAGGAGCTGTTCCAACTAATTCTAAACTGAGAACTAGAAATTAGGCAGTGGAATAGCTTGTCTCTAGAAATTAGGGAACTCATTCATTCAGTTTCAAACAACTTTTTGATAGATGAATCTACCTCCATAAGTGAAAAATTGACATAATTACATCAAGATCCATCAATTTACATTAAATTACATCACAAGTTTGACATTAAGAAGGAGAAAATTCAAACTATCAAAAAGCTAGGCGAAAAACAAAGTATTCTTGGCCAAACTGAGCAAAATTTACCCAATGCATTGCTTTGATTTCCCTATGTGTAGCGCCTGTTTGCAGCCACTTTTGAAGGCCTTACCGGTGTCCAAATTTACTTCAAGTGTGCTTGTTGGAAAGATCTGCCTATATACTTTCTAACCCAAGTAGAATTTTTTAATTTGGCCTCCATTTACCCCTCCAAAACTGATTTTTTCCAACACTGCTTCATGTTTGTCAAAATAGGGGCAGTGAAGTCAATTTTTGAGTGTTTTTGACCTTTTTGAGGGCTCGAAATCTATCAAAATTTCTTGGCCATTGGTAGGCAAGCATATTTTTTCATGCCAAATCCAAAAATGTTGAGTTTTTGTCATTTGGAGGCTCCCATAAAAAGTGAGCGTTAGGTGGCGCGGCGCATAGGGCAGAAAATTCTGTGTTTTAGCCCCAAATTTTCAAAAATGCAAAAAATGTCCCAAATTTTTTGAAATTTGGGCTGAGTCTTCTCCATCAAGAGCTATGTTGGTCCAAGGAAGCCTCAGCCAATATCTAGAGTCTATCTTTCTCCTTTCGCCTCCTCGGTGCCCTCTTCAATTTTGCTTTCAAGCTTCTGATTCTTGCTTTGCAGACTTCGTTTCTTGCCATGTAATGATACGCCATATGCCTCAACAATGTCTTCTCCCTGTTGGCCTTCTCTAACAACATTTATAAGTGGATATTCACTCTCTGAAGCCATGATTCTTGATCGGCATTGATTTCTTTCTCAAGTGATGTGAGTTTCACCTTCCTCCTTTTGGCAACTTGGCGGTTTTCTCGTATGTTTTGCAATTCCATAATTGCTTGCTGATCCTCAAGTTGCTTGTTTCTTTGATCTAGGTACTTTATTATCCATTTATCTCTTTCTAAGTTGAGGGACCCATATGACGTTGCAACCCTTTGAGAAATGGGCAATAGATTTTTGTGGACCCATTCAACCCCAAGGAAAGATAGGAGCAAGGTAAATTATCACTGTGACAGAGTATTTGACTCGTTGGGTAGAGGCATAGCCTGTGAAGGATTGCACAGGAATGGCTAATGCAAAGTTCCTATTTGAGCACGTACTGACATGATTTGGATGTCCGAAGATCTTGATGAGTGATCACGGTACACACTTCTTGAAAGAGATGATCAGTGCGCTGACAAAGGAATTTCAAGTATATCACCAAAAGAGCATGCCTTATCACCCACAGGCTAACGAGACGGTGGAAGCATTCAATAAGGTGCTCGAGAACGCGATGACCAAGGTTTGCAACACTTAGTGAAGTGATTGGTACTTACACATACCTGCAGTACTATGGGCTTATCAAACGACATACAAGAAGCTGACTAGAACAACCCCCTCTAAGCTTGTCTATGGTGTTGAAGTGGTAATTCCTATGGAATATATTATGCCTAGTCTACACATAGTGACGCTCACAGCTATCATGGTTCGTGGAGCCCTGGAGGAAAGGCTTACACAACTCGATGAACTTGAGGAATAGATATTTTTAGTTGGATTTCACCAATAGGTCCCAAAACAACACGAAAAGGCATGGCATGATTGACATATTAAGTTGCATACATTTAAGGTAAATGACTTGGTTTTGTTATATGACAGTAAATTTGATAAATTTCCTAGGAAATTCATGATGCACTGGTAAGGACCCTATGTCATCAAGGAAATTATCAACAGAGGAGAGATACAGCTAGTCAAATTGAATGGAGAACCCTTCCCAAAAAAGGTGAATGGGAGTCGCTTGAAGCCATACATTGGCAGTCCAACGAGGTGACTAAATGAAGGTAGCACAGTCTTAGCGCTCCAGGTAGATGAAAGGAGGTGCGGAACTATACACTACACTACCTAGGTTGGGGAACTACGCGATTGGAGGGTTGTGCGAAGCAAGGGAGTGTCACAGGGTCCGCAGCAACGTGGAGAGAGCTACGCTACCTAGGGAGAAATTGCGCAGGTTGACCAGAAAGTGACTGTTAAAGTCATTGTTCATGATTTGACGACATAAGTGAGGCCAAATGGAGTGGGTGGCCAGCATTTAAGACGAAATTTATGGCTCAGATCCTTCAAAATCTACCGGCAATCCAGCATTAATGTACCAAATTTGGGGGGAAGGGTCAGATTTGAATTCAAAATGCCCTATAAATTACAAGTGGTTGTCCAGCAAGAAACACTTGGCATTTTGAGTATTGAGTTATTGAGCTCTCAGACACCTATGGACCGAGAATTCTTTGAGGCCTTCAAAGATACTCCCACATTTGTGAACTTGCCAGAGACTTCGCGAGCACTTTTAGAAAGTGTTATGTCAGCGCCAGTAGAAATTATAAATACCAAACAAGTAGTAGAGGAGCCAACATAGGGAATGGAAAGAGAGGCAGAAGTATTTGCTCCAAAAGTGGCCAAAGTATTGGTAGAGGTCCCTAAATCACTGAGAACGCCAAGACCGAAGCCAACCCCAATCAAGGAAATCATGAAGGACAAGAAGGGAAAGAAGCCTACCATACCGGTGTGCGCATCGCCAAAGAGAAACCCACCAAAGCCCACTGCATAAGAGAAAGGCAAGGCCATAAACTTAGAACCAGAAGAGGAAGATATCGAAGACATCCCAATGGATGATGAGGATATGGGAGCTGAAGTGGAGGAGGTCGAAGCCCAGGGTGTAGACCCTATTACTCGGTTGTTGGAGTATGTCCCTCCATGCAAGCCTAACTCCAAGGTACCAAAGGACATCGATGAGAGTAAGACTCCCCTGCGAACCCCTCTACTACTGGACGAAATTGTTTTTGACGGTCCATGCTTGGCCTGAATGTCACTGGTGAAGCTTGAAGATTAGACCTTAGCAAACCAAGAGAAGTTCCCACGCCTGGTGACTGAGCAGCTGATGCACCGCATCATTGACACAAATACGGGAATGACCACATTGGAGTTGCAAAGGTGGCTCAAGGGGGTAGAAAAGGCAGGGTTGCTCGACCTACTCTGAGTGTCGCACTATAACCGCACCTCGGTGATAGTTTTGATCATCAAGCAGCTATTGTGCTTGGTGCATGATGGGTGTCTGTGGCTGGAGGAGTCGATACCCATCACAGATCAGTTGATTCACCAAATAACAAGCCTACCATATATAAGTGAGAATCCAACCATGATCTTTGGTGGAAAGGGTGGTGAGCAGGGTCTTGTAAAATCAATGAAGGAAAAATTTAAATTGGTGAAGAAGTTGTGCAAGTACGCCATATCCAGCATCTGTGACCCTGCTGTGAAGGTAGCCACACATATCCTCACAGGGAAGGTAATGAGTAACTATCATGCCGATGAGGTGTCGGCACCTATTGTCACGCTCGCGCAACAATGCACTGAAGGAGTCCAGTTCAAATGGTCGAACTACCTTCTCAGAGAGTTCTTGGTGAACTGCCATGAAGCACAAGAGCTCAGCAAGACGTTTCACTAAGTGTGGCTCTTGTTGTCTATTGTGCTGGTAGCATGGGAGATACCAGAGGATAGCCAGTTCCCTTCGGTCGCGCCAAACCTCCCTGAAGCAGCAAAGTACGCTTCACTATGGGCGACCAAGGACGTGCAACGAGTATGAGACAACAAGATCTTCTGGATCTTGATGGAGATGAACATCAGGATGGCCATCAATTGCAAGCGGTGATTATCGCCTATGGTGTACGCCAAATTGTAGGGCTACGTCGAGTTCAAAGTCAATTTCCATCAATTATACATCAAGCGCTGAAGGACCCTACGCAGAAGTGGTACAGCTTGTCGTATTTGGCCAGGGATGACATCATTGATACTGTGCTTGATCAATGGCTGGCAGAGTGGTGCACTACCACCAACATGGCCGTGGAAGAAAGCAAGTCCGCCACGCAAAAGAAGAAGGAGGAGGCCAAGCTGAAGATAGCACAGCTGGTCGAGAAGAGGAAAAATGAGGCCATTGATAAGGCTCACACAGAGTAGGTAGTAAAGCAGGCAGGAAAGGAGACAGATGGAATAGAGCGTGGCTCTGATAAAGGCATGAGGTCGCCTTCACTTGAGATAGAAGAGGAAGAAACCAAACAGTACAGCGCGGACCCTCAGGAGATGTTCGCCCACATTAAGCGCCCAAGAGAGCTGGAGAAGGGAGGGTCTAGGAAGAAATCAAAGGCGACCAAGACCTCGTTGGACCCTATAACATTGACATACAGCGATTTACATGATATCAGTGACATAGTCAAGGATGTCACCGTGAAGGCCTTGTAGCAATTTGAACAACAACAGCAGATCATCCTAGGGGCTATCCAGACAGGGCTGTAGGAGTTACAAACCCGCCCGTCGCAGGCTGGTACAGTGTGTACCAGCTTGGCTATTTTCACTTCAGAGGCTATCGATATGGTGCACACGAAGGCTTCCAATGCGATAGTGTTGTCGGATGGAGCAGTGACCACAGAAAATGAGGCTAACAAGCCCACTGTTAGCACCCTAAAGGGAGTTTGGTTGAACCCAGCGGCGCTTCCATGCGAAGCACTCCACCTCTTGCAAGATGGAGTAATTGCAAAACTGAGGGCATAAGAGCACCGCACCCTCCATGTGATCAGTGAATAGAGAATCAATAACGAGTATATGGCCCTACAGATAAATGTTGAAATCGCCACTGAGACCAAGGTGACCAATTAGAGCAAGAGGATTATGCAGGTCATTGAGGAGGTGTGCTGAATGGTCCCAGAGTTGGCCATTTCGGAGGAGAAGCCAGTCAAGGTACGCATCTGCAAATTGGCCACAAGGGTGCACAAGACTCGGATTGAGATGGCACAGGTTCAATTGGAGTTGAACCTACAAATTACAGAGCTACAGTTGAGGGCCTATCCTTCAACACTGCTAGAATTAAAGGAACAACGGGTGACCATTGTTATAGACGTAGTAGTGGAAGTGGAGAATGCAGTAGTAGACTACACGTAGTTGTTCGAGCAGTCATTTGAGGTCCTGACAAGCTTGCAGGAGCACCCCAATATACAGAGGCTAGAGATGGAAGAGCATAAGCTACAACAACACTACGATGAGGTTAAGGGCACAGTGCGAACCATCGTGCTGACACATAGACTATCCAAGCTGTAGGAGGTGAAGTAGTTGAAGGAACAGGTGGACGTAGTGCTACACAAGGAAGTGGTGCTGAAGGCAAGACTAAAGCCCTGGCTAGAGGAAGCTTACGCAGTCACAGGAAATATTGAAGGCAAGCTTGTGACTCTGCAGGCAACACAACAAAAGCTTCAAGCTGATAGTGCAGGAGTAATGGCTGAGTAGACAGTGGAAGACACAAAGCAGGTGGCAGCACAGCGGACAAACAAAGTAGCGGTCATACGGGTCGAGCTGGAAGGGCTTCACGTAAAGATCTCCATGCCTATCGAGTGACTCAAGGGTGAGTCATGATGTTTGTGTTGGGGGCCTGTTGGGAGTGGGATCCCCTAAGGACAGTTTTGGGACTAAATTCCCATGTTTGAGTAAACTTTTGTAATAAAATTGTAAAGACTCCAGATTTTGTGGTCGCGGAGCGCGAAGGTGTCATAAGTCATCAAGGGTTGTCCACCCTTAGTTTTGTAAAGTAAATTCGGTTGTAAGAGATCCACCCATGGTCCGCAGACCATGGGATTGTATAAAAACAGATAAGCTCTAAGTAGGTAGAAGGAAGAATCATGTAAGAGAGTCGTAGCTATGAAGTAAGAAGTCTAAGTCTTGGTTCGTAGCATAGGTAAAGGATCTATAGCTGAGTGTGTAGAGGCCTAAGGTAGAAGTCTGCAGCTAAGTGCACGGACCCCTACAGTTGTGTGCACAGGGTGGATAAAATTTGTAAACACTTGGAAGATATCAATAAAGAGAAATGTTTTGCTATTTCAGTGTCTTTTTTGTTGTTGATGAATCTTGATCTATTATGTATGAATGTCCTTTATTATGCTTATATGATGCGTGAATGAATGCAATTACATCATATAACTTAACGCAATTACAATTATTTGTTTACGCGATGTTAGCTATAAGTGTTTGATAAAGATAAGCAAGTCTCTTAGATTGATTGGGGAATTTGACCGGCACACTACCATAGCAGCGCGAAAGTACCTAAGCAACAGGCTAGGACTACGCGAAGGTCAATCGTACCCTTTCGTGGGGGTATTGAAGGATGAAATAGAGGGCTTGCCTTGTAAGCCCTAGAGCGAAGCGACCTACGCAAAGGTAGGTATAGAGGGAATCAAACGACATCACAACCATCTTAGGGTTCAGAAACTTGGTTCCACCACCCCCCCATATTGCTTCGGGTGAGACTTTGGTTCGTGCTCCATGGGCTAATGCCGAAAGGGCCAGTCTTGGGAAAGTACACCAAGTCTTCCTTTCTCCATGATGACCTTAGGCATGAGATTATGAGAGGCTCCGGAATCAAACATAGAATTGTGTAACACATAGTCATGCACCTTGAGACTGATGTAAAAAGGAGCTACATCACTATCTTGAGACTGACGTTCCAATGTTGGATCAAAAATCAATTCAGTTTTATCATCTTCCATGTTCACCATATTGGATGACAGATCTAAATTCATAATCTTAGACACCTGACCTTTGTAGCTACTATTTTTCATCAACTCAGCCAAAGGAATAGATACTTTTAACTTAGCAATTTCATTTTCTAAGTTAAAAACTAAAATTTTCTCTACCTCTTTCACTGAAATATCCTTCTTTTCAGTTTTCTCCTTTGACACACTTGGCTGATTGGATCTTTCATTTGCTGATGGCGTTTTGTTGGTGGTAGGATCAACTGTCTATTTTCCCTTTTTCTGCACAATGGGAGAATCATTCTTTGGCACTGTTGTCTCCTTCCTTTTTTGAATTGGATTTATGGGCACATCTCTACTTCGGAGTGAATATTGTCGCTGCTGGGATGACAAAGCATTCATGTATCCTCTTTGATATTCATCAAACTCTTCCTCAAGAACTGTCTCATTTTCCAAAATGAAAATTTCGTCCCTTTGTACAGCTGAATTCTCGGAATACTCCTCATCTTCAGTGATAAAAATTAGCAGATCATCCGGTGTAAAGAAATGATTCTCTTCTCCAATTACATTCTCCTCATCATCTGATTTCGGACCGTGCACAAAATTCTGTTGTAACGGTGTCTTCACCTGCTGTTGCGCTGCTTGGTCTTGTGTTCGCTGCTCTCTTTGCTTCATTCTAAATTGTGGTTGCTGTTGACCACGGAAGTTGGGGTTTCTGACTTGTGGTTCAGGTTTATCAATCGTCAATCTATCAAACATCTTATCCATCTTTCGAAGCACCTGATCTGAAGTGGAAAACTCTTCCTTTATTGTGACCTTCTTTTCAGCCTTTGTTCTAGCTCTTTTGGTAAGTAGATTTGCTTCAACGCTAACTGCAATCTTCTGCATGTCTTCCAAAGTGGCTGGATCTCTTTCACTTAATTGATAGGCCATATCAGGATCAAAACCATCTGGAAACTTCATCAAAGCCAGCCCCATAGGTGGCTTTATATGATCAGAAATTGCATTATAAACAGAGTTGAATCTAATACAATAATCTTGGACAGACTCACCAACATTACACTTGATGTTCTCATATTCAGAAAGGATCTGAAGATGATTTTTCTTCACTTCCCAGCAATCCAAGAATTATCTCTGCAGATTAGCCAATATACTGATACTTGCAACTAGTAAAGCTCTGAACCATTTCCTCACTTCATCACCAAAGGTTTGTACAAACAGTCTCATTGTCACATTTTCTGCATCAATCTCATGAAGGTCGAAGAAATCTGTCATCCTGTCCACATGTTGCTAAGTTGTTACACCATGAGGAGTGCCATCAAACAATGGAATTTTTCTTTGATAATTGGCGGGCATATCATCTAAATTTTGAGGCAACACAAGGGGTGCAAACCGAGCAGCCATTGCTCTTTGTGGATTTGCAATCAGTCTTGGGGATGTTGGGGGAGTGGGTGCAGCTGATGTATGGGGCGTATGAGATGTGTGCGGAGGCAAAGAAATTTTGGATGTTTGAGGAGTAGAAGGAGTGGACGGAGGTGACACCATTGCAGGTTTTTGATCGGAAATAGAAGGCTACATGGGAATGGTGGGAATGAAGGGAGTTTCGGCAGGAATTCCGGAGCTAGATGTTATTGTAGATGACCCAAGGGTTGTAGATGTAGACTCTAAGAAAAACTGCTCCATGTTGGTTTTATTTACCTGGTTCCTCTAACCGATTGGGTATCAAATATTGTTCAGATCCCTATGTTAAAATTTGCATTCATGACCTGTAGGTTGCATGTTTACCATGTGTTTGTACCTTGGGAAAGTACCCCAAGTCTTCCTTTCATGAATGAGATAGTCGAGCAGAGGCTATCTTAGAGCGAGTTCATACTGATTTGTGTGGACCATTCTCAACGGCATCCATAGTGAAGCAAAGGTATTATGTGATTTTCATTGATGACTATTCTCATAAATGTTGGATTTATTTCATGCAGAAGAAGAACCAAACTTTCAAAAAGTTTTGTGAGTTCAAAGCTTTGGTCGAGGAAGAGTCAGGGAAGAATATCAAGGCCTCCAAAAGTGAAAATGGTGGAGAATGTGTCTCTCAAGAGTTTAAGGACTTCTGTGCAGTGAAAGCAATTAAACGAGAGTAAACAGAACCTCATAACCCAGAGTAGAATGGGGTGGTTGAGAGGAATAACATAACTATTGTAGGGGCAGCATGGGAAATGCTACATGACCAAGGCCTGCCACTTCACTTATGGGCTGAGGCATGCAACACAACAGTCTATTTGCATAATAGAAGCCCGCATTGCATACTTGGGATGAAGACACCAGAGGAATCTTTCTCCGGTAAGAGACTAGATGTGGGTCACTTAAGGATCTTTGGCTCATCGGTATATTGCCATGTGACAAAGGATGCATGGAATAAGCTTTAGCCGACAACAAAGTTGGGGATATTTGTGGGGTACACTAATACACCTCACAACTATCGAGTGTACTTGCCTACCATTCAGAGGGCAATGGTTCACAAAGATCTCAAGTTTGATGAGCAGAAGGCCATACGAGTTTCCTTTGAGAGGGAGCTCCAACTACAGGTTGTGGAGGAACTATTGGTTCCTTAGGAGGAGGAGCCTCAAAGTAATGTGGAGTAGTTGCATGTAGAGGTTCCAGGAGTGGAGACATCCACTCAAGCATAGTCTTCCAGAGATGGATGGAAGCACACAATAGAAGCTCACAAATTGTTGGAGGATGCGAGAGAGAATGTGGGAGCACCATATTATTAGCACAGACAGAGGGGGTCACTTGAGAGGTACACTTGATACATGGCCCTTGCTGGGGAATGTGTTCAGACCGAGTCATATTCCTTTGAGGAAGCAGTGCAGTAGCCGATTTGGGTTGATGCTATGGTGGAGGAGTATGATTCCATAGTTCGTAACAATGTTTGGGACGTGGTTCTGAGACCAGAGAACAAGTCAGTTGTGAGTTCCCATTGGCTTTACAAGGTAAAGAAAGCTGCTTATGGTAGTGTGGAGAAGCATAAGGCAAGATTTGTTTCCCGTGGCTTTTCACAGGTTGAGGGGATTGACTATGATGAGACTTTTGCTCCTATCACAAGGTACTCATATATCAAATCTATGTTGGCACTATCATCACAGATGGGTTGGAAGATCCATCAGATGGATATGAATATTGCATTCCTCAATGGCCAAATTGAGGAAGAGGTGTACATAGAGCAGCCTCGATGAGGATCCATCTCTCGTGCTTCTTCTTATCTCCTCCTACATCAGATCCAACCAAAGTTGTTCCCAATCTGGTAGTTTCTCTCTATAATTAACAGAGTCTTGGTAGTTATGCCAGCTCTTAGGAAGACCGAGGAGTGCAAGACTCACCATGTCATCATCCATTGTCGTGATCCCTACACTTCCAATCTCATCCCTACAGGTGGTGAGCTTGTTTAGATACATAGAAATCGTGCCGCCCTTTTCACAATTGATCTTACGAAGCTTGTCTTTGCCAGCTTCCTCTAATCACTGCTATTCTGATATAGATCTTTCAATGTTTTCCATATTGAAAATGGGGTCTCCTTCCCATGGAGACTCGAGACTATGTGATCTCGAATTCCCTCCAAAAGGATTCTCCTTTCTCTAGCCACACACTTTTTCCATTCCGCCAA